>JBCEWC010001231.1:0-43084 GCA_038996855.1 Solanum aculeatissimum
TGTATTTAATGGGGATAAGTTGGACAACTTTAGATAGTTGGACGACTTATGTACCACCTTAGGCGGAGGTCAGGCTTTGCCCCCCTCCTTTTGTACTTTTATTTTTATTTATAATAAAGCTTGGGGGTGTTGCTCAACCCCTGACCGTCCAAGAGGTAGGGCCCTCTTGGCGTAGGCCTGTTTCCCATAAAAAAAAGGCTCCTCATTACATTTTGAAAATTCCTAAACTCTCTTTACCTCCATTGTTGAAAACTTGAAGAAATTTGGGGAAGACAATCCTTGCTTGTTTGATTCTTCAATTCCTTTGGTTATTGTAAGGTATGCGGGTTTTGATTCAAGGATTTCCTTTCATCCTTGAAGACCGAAGAACCCTCCTCTTTAAATTTGATTTTTAAGTTTTCAATTAAGGTTGGGTTCTTTAGATTTCAAAGTAATTAGTTGATTGGGATTATGTGCTATAGAAATTAGGTGTTTTAAAGTTGATTTACACTTGAATTTCATGAAGGTTTAATGGTGTTGATGATGATCAAGTATGCATGTCCCTTATACCTTTAAATTATGTATGGGTATTACTTGAATGATGTTTTAAAGGTAGATTTAACTTGAATTTCTCATGAACTACTCTTCAATTGAATGTAAAGTTGAATTCCATTACCCATGCTATTCACATTGTTCCTTATAGAATTGCATGCATGATTCATGGTTTATGATGAACATTTTGATGTGGGCTAAGTTCCAAACATATCTATGACTATGATTTTGAACAAGTACGGGTTAAGGCTAATTTGTGATCAGACTAAGTCTATGCTATGGCTCTTTGAGCAACATGGGTGTTTATACCACTATGATTTGACTAGCATGACATGTATGGAGCTACTCTTATGCATAAGGTATGACATGAAAGTTTTTTGGCTTTTTAGCCCATAATGCATGACTAAAACTATGTTTGACTCTTGTTAAGTATGTCATCAAGAGTTTCATCATAACAATCTTCAATGCATATGCCATGAATGAGGAACAAGAACATGGGTAATGGAATTCAAACTTAAATTCATAATTTTTAAAAGGTAATTCAACATAAATAATGAGAAATTTCATATTTAAAGAATAATGTAAATAACCCATGCATAATTAAATAACAAGAGGACATGCACATTGATTCTTCAAGAGTTTTCATGAACATTCATAAAATTCAAACTCAAATAATAATTTAATCACCTAAATTCTACAACACATAAGCCCAATCAACTAAATACTTCATAATTTAAAGAACCCACAACTTAAAGAAATCTTAAAATAAAAAATTAAACAGTAGAGTTCTTGGTTCTTCAAGGATGAAAGAAAATCCTTGAATCAAAACCCACATACCTTCAATAGACCGAAGGAATTGAATAATTAAGCAAGCAAGAGTTCTCTTCCCCAAATTTCTTCAAGAATTCAACAATGGAGGTCAAGAGGATTTAAGATTTTTGAAAGAGTAATGAGGATCCTTAGAATGGATGAAAAGGGGTTAGGGTTAGGTTAAGGAGGTTTAGGGAACCTTAGAAAGTAAAAACGAGGCATAGGGATTCATTAAATTATGAATTAACCATTAATGAAACTGACAGTTAACTGGAAAAAAGTGTCACACGGTTGGCTTCAGGGGGCCATTTACTGGTACACGTCTATGTACTGGACCGTGAGACCATCCTTGGTTTCGTTGTCAGCTTGAACTCTCAAGGACTTTCTGGAACATTTTACGGAGGGGGTTCATGCGCCGTATGGCTTCATACAGACCGTGTACTGGTCCGTGGATCCACACTTGGCCCAGAAACTAACCCCACATCTTGACCAGTTCTCTGCCCCACTTGACGGACCACCAAACGGACCGTGGGGTGGTCCGTAGGACTTGGTCCATGGGGTGAGTCCATACCACCCTGAACTCAATGGACCCCCACACAGACCGTGGACCTTCACACGGTCCATGGTCCTAGCCTTGGGCCATTTTCAGGGCCTATTCCCAGCTTCTTCAGAATTATGGCAGTCTCACTATTCTTGCCATAACTTCCTCATACAAAGTCCGAATCGAGTGAAACCAGTTGCATTGTGAAGATAACTCAAAGAGATTCAATTTAATAAGTATTATACCACATGGTTCAACCTGCATCCAAAGTTATGTTTCCTCAAAGCTTATTGCTCAAACAACCTCTCTAGGCCACCAAATGATCCATTTTACATTCGACCACTTAAAATCAACCCATGGATACCACAACTCAACAATGACCAATATAACATGATACAATACCAACCATAAGAAGGTTTCAAAAAAATTCGGGTCGTTACAGAGGGATGGTGTCCTTAGATACCGAGGTTGGTTGTGTGTACTAGATGTAGATGGTTGAGAATTTTGATTTTGCAAGAAGACCACAACTCATCTTACTCCATTCATCTATGTTCCAATAAAATTTATCGTGATTTGAAGGAAGTATATTGGTGGAGTAGTATTAAAAGGGACATAGTCATATTTGTGGCCTAGTGTCTGAATTGTCAACAAGTCGAAGCGAGCATCAAAGGCCTGATGGCTTAGCTCAAGATATTGAAATACCAAATTGGAAGTGAGAGGAAATCAATATGGACTTCATTGTTGGATTACCTCATACTTGGAAACAATTTGATTCTATTTGGGTGATTGTGGATCGTATGACCAAATTGACTCATTTCTTGCCGGTCAAGACTTCATATATTGCTGAGAATTACACAAAGTTGTATTTTCATTTATTGATTCGATTACATGGGGCTTACTAGTCAATATTATTAGATCGTGGTCCTTAATTAACTTCTCACTTCTGGAAGGAATTCCAAAGAGGTTTGGGTACTAAGGTAAAGTTGAGTACTATATTTCATCCACAAATAGATGGTCAAGCCAAAAGGACCATCCAAAAATTGGAGAAAATGTGAAGGGCCTGTGTTTTGGAATTTAAGGGTAATTGGGATGATCACTTGCCATTTGTTGAGTTTGCATGTAATAACAGTTATCATTCTAGCATTGAAATGGCACCGCTTGAAGCTCTTTATGCTTTGCAGTGCAGCTCGTCGGTTGGTTGGTTTGAGCTTAGTGAAATGGCCTTGTTAGGTCTAGACTTGGTTTTAGAGGATTTGAAGAAGGTGAGGATGATAAGAGATAGATTGAAAATTTCTCAAAACTGACAAAGGTCATGTATGGATATGAGGAGGAGAGATCTTGAGTTTGATATAGAAGATTGGGTATACCTCAAAGTTTCACCCCATGGAGGGTGTAGTTTAATTTGCAAGAGGGGTAAATTGACCCGAAGGTTTTTGGGTCCTTACAAAATTTTTAACTGGGTTGGTAAAGTTACTTATGAGATTGATTTTCCTAATGAGATGGAGATGGAGATGGTTCATCCCATTTTCCACGTATCTATGTTGAGAAAGTGCATAGGTGACCCGAACTCCATATTGCCTTTGGAAGTTGTAGGTGTTTCAGAGGAAAACGTGATGTATGTTGAAGTTCTAGTGAAAGTATTGGATAGAGAAGTAAAAAGGTTAAGGAACAAAGATGTAGCATCTATCAAAGTTCTTTTGAGGAATTAACGAGTTGAAAGTACTACTAGGGAAGCCGAAGCAGACATGAAGAAGCGGTATCCTTATCTCTTTCGTTCTGTACTCAAGGCTAAGGTAAGAAGAAATTTAATATGTTGCCAAAATACAATAGTTTTGTTACTTAAAACTTTGAATTTTGTGTGTTCTCAAAGCAATGTTAGTGTATTTGATGTGTTTTTATGTGTTTTTTGTATGATTGTAGGATTCTGTATGATTTTGGGAAAAATGCTACAAAACTACAATTTTTAGTGATTTATGGAAAACTCTATAGGTTGTTGTTCATTCCACGAGCTGTAGGTTAGTTTCATGAGTGAGATCCACTGAAGGGCCAATTTTCAGGAGTTTTATCTACAGACTGTCAGATGAGGCATAAAATATTTCACGAGTCATAGATTAGTTCGTGCCTGGAGGATCAAATTTTGATGAGTTTCAGAGAAACAGTCAGATGAAACCCTTCATGGGCTGTAAGTCAAAGGACGATGATAAAAAGTTCTCATGTAATTGAAGTCAAATTTTGGAAAATGCAAAGTACAAAGGTCAGGTATGAGCCGTGTTATCTGGCCCGTAACCCAGTTCATAGAAGCTACTGAATCTAGTTTTCCTATTCCATTTTGAATTTGTATTTTAGTTATTATAAATAGGTTTTTAGTTTTTTTTATAAGAGGGGACGTACTAGATATTTAAAAATAGTAGAGAGACACATGAGAGAGTAGTGAAACACTTTGAGAACTCATAGTTTGTGATTATTTCATTGTAATTTCTTGTGGAGAATTTGGATTTCTTGTTTTTAAAATTATTATTGTAAGTGTTTAATTATGATACTCTTTAACATGATTTCTTCATCTATAATGATCATGCATAGCTAAATCTACAACTAGGGTTGTGGGAACCATGAAGAACTAACAAGGTAAAAGTGAATAATTTGTAATTCTTGGAAAGTGTACATACATGTATTAATTATGACCATCGATGTCAATGTTGTGTAATGGTGGCCAATATTAGAACTTTCTCTAATTCTTATCGACTGAATCAAGGTGGTAAGGAATGGGAAAAGGGGGTAGTTAATAGGATTCAATGAGATCAACCAAATTGGATCAAGGGGAGGTTGTACTAGAAAAACGGTAAGGGTTAGTAATGTCACGCTATATGGATGGATCAAATCACGTAGTGAAATTTATCTCTCTCCTGGATCAAGAGGTTTGGTAAACTTAACTTATCATTCTGCATGTTACACACTAGAAAAGATTATGATTATCTGGTTATACTAAGTTAGGAATTCATGGGGAACACATTACCCTAGTTACTTCTCTCACTAATTTCACAACACTTGCTTCTAGTTTAGGTTTACTTACTGCAATTGTAAAATCCCCCCCCCCCCTTTGTAGGAGATAAGTAGGTTAATTCAACTCAAATTACTTGTAATTACTCTAGGTCTAATCATATTCCCTATGTGATCGATCTTAACCTCAGTTAGGTTATATATTTTTACAGCCACCGCTTATCCTCTAAGTGAAGGTATAGTTTTGGCGATATCAAAAGTTTTGTGTCGTTGCTGGGGAGTACGACTTTAGACTAGTTTAATTTGGGTGACTTGTGAATTAACTCTTATTTTTCTTATTTTATGTTTCTTGTTGTTTTTGTTCTATTTCAGCGTACAAGTGTAGTGTATACAAAACACTCATAGTTGAGGTAATTAATGAGTCCATTTGTCAGATTCAATTTGGGCTTAATATTTGAAGAAATATTTCTCTAGGTATGCTATTATGCTCCAAATACAAACTAATATGCATTAATTATGACAAGAATGAAGCTACAAGTGCACAAGTGGATGATGCTTGACAGAACTTGGAACATGGGCAAAAATGTACAAAAGGCAGATAAAAGTAATTATGTCTACATAGTCGGTGGATAGTCGAAGGTGCAGTGGGACCGCTTAATATTGTACTATCCAAATGCCTGAGTCTCAACAAAAAAGTGGTCAAAGTCTACATCACTAATACATTTGGTGCATCATCGAATATCAAAGAAAAACTCCTAATGTTCCAGTATTCAGAAACTCAAACATATGACAAAAAGGAAGATGCCAAGGAAAGTTTGGTGAATTTCCGAATTTGATCGATGGAGCACAAAGTTATCACCCAAATCTTATAGCAACGCAAGATCCAAGGGAAGATGCAAAATTCTTCAATCTTCAGTCCTAATTTAGCTAAAAAGAATGCACTCCAACCCTAACAAAAGGGAAAAATAGCCTATTCTCCAATTCCCCCATCCTTGTTTATACATTCTTGGAGAGAAGAAAACATACCTTATTGTAGATTTTAGTTTAGGGTGAAGATTTAAAGCAAGTTCTGTACAAATTCTTGAGTGGATTGAAGAGTGTGGGCTTCAATTGTATATCTTTCACTCTCTTTCTTTCCTAGTTCTTGAATGCTAATTTGTAGATTTAATTGAGCTTGGATGTTAAATTATTTATGGGTCTTGATTATTTCTTTTGCTTTCATGCTTAGTTGATGATTTACTTGCAAATTCAAGTGGGGTTTTCCCAAATTTCTTTGATTTCTTATAATGATTTATGGTTTCATGTATACCTTCATGTATAAATTTAGATTTGAGGTCACGAACTTGAATCTATCTTAGATCTTTAATTATTTCTTTAGCGAGTGTAATTGATGTAGAGGGTTGCATGATTGTGATCTGTTTATGTGTTAAGAGCCTCAAAAGGGACTCAATGACTAAGATCTTTAGAGTTTTTCTTTGAGGTACTCAAAATAGGTGTGTCTTTGAGTGGATCACGTAGGAGGCTGTAGTTGGTTCTTGCAAAATATCACCTTCATCCTAGCTAAGAGGTGATTACAAGCAACCTAGCATACCTATAGAGTTAATTTGATGCAAATTGTGATGGATCGATTGGGTTTTGATTAATTCCCATATCCCCTATATTTTCTCCCTTGCTGGATAAATCCTTGTCCCATTTCCATTGTCTTAGGAGTAGTTGTTAGTTTAGTTCTCCCTCTATTTAGTTAGAAATTGCTTGGTATTCACTTGCCAAATCAAAATTTAGTAGCCATAGGTCCTTGCTCTACTCAATCATGGATACATTATTCCCTGTGGGATTCTACTCTAACCTCTAAAGTTAGGTTATTATGCTGATGATGATCGCCCCTACTTTCTTTGAGTAATCGAGTTGAGCGACATAAAAAATGGCGTCGTTGCCAGGGAACATTAGGTGTATTGACTTAATTTAGGACTTATAGTTTACACTTTTTGATTTGGTTAGTGAGTACTTCTTTTTTTTCTTTGTTTTTTGCTTTTTTGAATGGCTAATTGTGATGATCGCTTGCTTGATGAATGTAAGTCCTTTTTCTATCTCCTTCGGAGTATTTCACTTCATGGTGAGTAAAATGGTGCTGAGGGAATGAATAGAGACAAGGGTGTTATGAGTCAAAGTTGGTCATGGACTTAAGTCAAAGATTTTCCAGTGAAGCGGCATGAAGATACCGATTACTCAACCTGAGGAATAATCTCCAATGCTTTCTTGTTGCTAGGAGCTAGAGTTGGACCGTTTGAAATGAGAAGTTGATGTTTTGGAGGTCGACTTGAAGCTAAGAAATGGGAAAACTTAGGCTCACGACTCAATGGTGATCAACCATGAATTGAAGTCTCAAGAAGAAGGAGAAGTGCTTGATGTGGAAGAGATCATGCGCCAATGTATCTCATCAAGGCCAACAATCATCTAAGAGGCCACGCTTGAGGAAATGATACTAAAGTTGCAAGAAAAAGCCATGAAAATCCTTAATGACAACTTTAGCTCATTTGAAGTGGAGAGTGTATTCTACTTGGGGGTCATGAAAAATGAAGTTCAACATTAAAGAGGTCCCCCGATGCTCTCATGTCTATCCAAGGAACCCAAAAGGAAAGTTTATGATAAGTTGGGTAGATAATTCAAGTCCTCAAAGTGGAGAGACCGATACAGAATGTTGATGGTCTCTCATCATCATCACCAAAAGCCCAATTAAACAATAATTTGGAAATTGGGAAGAATATTCATAGCCTCAAAGTGGAAACCAAAAATGGGTGATGAATTAATTTTGTTCATACTTTAATTTCTTGAATAAATTCTTGCATTTTTGAATTTTTTATGTAGCGTCTTAATTTTTAGTTTTGGTTTTGGCTAACCCTCACAAGTTTCAAGTCTTTGGTAGTGGTTTTGCACAGGTTTGGAAGTATCAAGTTGATTCGAGTTGAAGAATTAGGTGGAAATACCATAAAAAATGGAAAAGGGATGAGCCTAGGCCATTTTGACCATAATTTTAGACCCAGGCATCACCCATGGCTGATCGGATGATCGTCGAAATGGGCCTAGGATCGCCCAAAATTGTAGAAAACTTGGCCCAGGTGTGGCACCCAACAAAGCTCCACAAAGGCGGTTTCATGTCCGCAAATACAGAGAATGCAGAGTCAATGATAGAACGTGACTATGCCAAAATGTCCATGAAGATGGAATAGACGAATGGGTGCAGTAAAGTGAAAAGATAAGTCACTTGTGAAATTGTCTCACTTATTCAGAAAAAGGAGCAGGACTGAGAGCAATAGCGAGGACGATTTGAGGTAACAAAAATTCACCAAAAACTTTGCTCTTCATAATCATTCAAGAAGAGCTTTGATTTCCTCTTCTTCATCCTTTATAGTTCTCCACTCAAAGTTATGTTCACCTTACTCCATCTCCATTCTCATTCATCTATGGTGACTTGTGAAACCACGCCTTTATCGGGCTTGAGTAGTGTGATTATGCCCTTGTTAGACTTGTATATATTGTGTTGGGAGTAGTTTTTTTAGTAGATTTGGTATCTTCTTAATTTTCTTTTTGATGGTGTGTATAATTGATGGTTCCCAATGATGGATTGAGTGGTGACATTCTTATGTTCAAATCGTCTATTGGGTGTGTGAGTGCATGAGTAGAATATAGTCTCTGGTGATGTCTGAGTAGCCATTGACTCTTGTTTGAGCTATACATTGGGTCTGTGACTTTTTTGGTACCAATAGATTTAGTTAAGCATTATGGATTGTGAAAAAGGCATACCCCTCATATTTTTGAAAGTTAAATGATTTTGAGACAACACTATGACTCTTACTTGCTAGATGGATATATGTTAAAAAATGAGTCTCTTGTGCTTGACTTGAGAATGATATTGACCCTTTTCAGTTTGATTTGCATGTCATGTGTGTTGTGAGTTTTTATTTTGTTCTTTGTGTGTACTTGTGTCACCTAGAACTTGCCTTGTTGGTCTTGAAATATTGGCCTTGATGATTTTTGGTTGAAAAAAATGATCTTAGGCATTCTTTGGTTTGAAATGAGTCCACTTAGCCTAAAATGCTTTGATTTTATCCCTAGTGTTCCTTTTGAGCCTAATCCTTTCTACTGGCAACCTTAACTACAAGCCTTGAACCTTTTTGAAAAAATATGCCTCTTTTGAACCCTTATTCATCCTTGAGTTTTACACGGTTGTGACAATTAAGGCTTTAAGCCTAAGTTGGGAGTGACGTAGGAAGGAAAGGGAAGGTGTCCACCACTTGAAGACTTGTAAAAAGAAAAGAAGAAAAAAAAAGAATGGAGGAATGAAAAGAAAAGAAAAAGAGTTCTTTCATAATGAAAAGAAAATGAAGAAAAAGTACTTGAATGAAAAGAATCCCCCAAAATGTTGAAAATGGTTGCAAGTGGGACACCTAAGTTGGAAAAGAAGGGTTAAATACACATTGGTGAGAAATATGAAAAGAAAATTTGAAAAGTTGAAAAGAGATGAATGTTATATGTAGAGTTTGAGGGGGATTAGTCACTATTTCCCAAAATTGTAACCAAATGAAACTGAACGAATGTTGATTGAAAATAGGAGCAAGCCTATGGTGTGAAAATTGTGTGCACAAGATGTTCTTTTGTTGAGTGTGAGCATTTGAGTCTTTGTCACTTGTTCATTGTATATACTTGTGTGTATTTTAAGTACTTTCTTTCTTTTTGTGAGGACATGAAAATTTACATGGATTGGTGATATTGATGTTTTTTTAAGTTTGAGTCAAGTGGAGCTTGTTAGTTGACTAGGAGTTTGAGTCACTTCTTGAGAATTTGTGTTGTCATTTGCTCATCCTTGGAAGGTGTTTTGAATTGAAAAATATGCTTTCTAAAAGTGAGGGAGCGACTTGATAGGCATTCACATGCTTGAGCTAATTGTCAAAACCAACCATCGTCATAGTCATGATTTAGTTGTTCAAAATAAGTTGGGATTGTATGCTTAAATTGCTAGCCTCTAGAGTTTGGTTTTGTTTTGATTGAGGACAAGAAAATACTTAAGTTGGGGGTGTTGATGAGTCCATTTCTCAAACTCACTTTGGGCTTAAAATATGAAGAAATATTGCCCTCGATGTGCTATTATGCCCCAACTACTAACTAATATGCATGTATAATGACAGGAATGGAGCTGAAAGTGCACAAGTGGAAAATGCTTGACAGAACTTGGAATATGGGAAAAAATGAACAAAAGGTGGACAAAAGTGATTACACCGACATAGTCGGTAGATCGTCGAAGGTGCAATGGGACCACTTAACATTGTAATATCTAAATCCCAGAGTCTCAACGATAAGAGCTCAAAGTTGACATCACCAACATATTCGGCGCATTGTCAAATATACAAAAAGTTCGCCTAATATTGCAGTGTTTAGGACCTCAAACTTACGACAAAAAGGGCGATACCAAGGGAAGTTTGGCGAATCATCAAATTTGATCAACGGAGAACCGAGTTATAGCCCAAATCTTACAGCAACATATGCTCTACGGGAAGATGTGGAATTCTTCCATCTTCAGTCCCAATTAAGCTAAAAAATGCACTTGAACACTAACAAAAGGGTAAAAAGAGCCTACTCTCTAATTTCCTCATCCTTGTTTATACATTCTTGGAGAGAAAAAACACATCTTAGTGTAGATTTTAGTTTAGGGTGAAGATTTAGAGAAAGTTCTCTACAAATTCTTGAGTGGATTGAAGAGTGTGGCTTCAATTGTATTTATCTTTCACTCACTCTTTATTTTCTTATTTTTGAATGCTAATTTGTATATTTAATTGTGCTTTGATGTTAAATTGTTTAGTCTTGATTATTTCTCTTGCTTTCATGCTTAGTTGATGATTTACTTGCAAAATCAAATGGGTTTCTCCAAAATTGCTTTGATTGATTCAATTAATTTGTGGGTTCATGTATACCTTCTTGTATAACTTTAGATTTGAGGTTACAAACTTGAATCTAGCTTAGATATTCAATTATTGCTTTAGCGAGTGTAGTTGTAGTGGAGGGTTGCATGATGGTCATGGGTTTATATGTTGAGAGCTTCAAAAAGGACTTAACGACAATCTTGGGAGTTTTTCTTTGAGGTGCTCAGGCTAGACGTGTCTTTGAGTGGCTCACATAGGAGGTCGTAGTTCGCTCTTGCAAAACATCACCTTCATCTTAGCCGAGGGGTGATTACAAGCAACCTAGCCTACCCATAGAGTTAATTTAATGCTAAGTGTGATGGATCGATTGGGTTTTGATTGATTCCCATATCCTCTATCCTTGCTACCTATCTTAATCAAACCTTGCTCCATTTCCATTTTCTTAGGGGTAGTTGTTAGTTTAGCTCTCCCCCCATTTAGTTAGAAATTTCTTGGTCCTCTCTTGCTGAATAAAAATGTAGTAGCCGTAGGTCCTTGTTCTACTCAATCATCAACACATTACTCCCAGTGGGATTCGAACCCGACCTCTAAAGTCGGGTTATTATGCCAATGACGACTGCCCCTACTTCCTTTGAGTAGCCGATTTAAGCGACATCAGCAATCTATTTACTCTATTTGACCCTGAGATCCAGAGAACACTGAGAATAATATCCTAAAATAATGCAAACAATTCTAAAATAATGTCGTAAATGCAGCACTAAATCAGAATAATAATGACCCACCACCACATGAGGGTGTGAATCTACCACCACAGGATCTTCAAGCTGCGGCTAACATATGGAATCAATATATGTTTGACCCAATGGCAGTGGATGTCACTGGAGCTATTTTGCTACCTTCTTTACCGGATGACACAAAATTTGTTGCCTCGAGTGGGTTACTTCAAATGCTGCAAAATAGAGGATTGTTTGAGGGCCTACCATCAGAGGATCTGCATAACCATCTACACAATGTCGTCTTCATTTGCAAGAGCATGATAGGGAATCAAAATCTATTCATGGATGCCATTAGGCTCCGTTTCTTCCCATTATCTCTAACAAGCGAGGCGATACTATGGTTATTTGAGCTCCCATAGAGTTCAATCACCAACTGGGTAGAAATGCATATAGCCTTTTTGGAGAGGTTCTTTCCAAAGTAAAAAAAAGTTGAAGCTGAAATATCATATAAACAACTTTGAAAAATCACTTGGTGATTCGATCAACTCTACATGGGAGAGGTTTACAAAGTGCCCGAGTAGTGTCCCTAACAACAAGATCATGGATGATGCCTTGGTGGATATCTTCTATCGAGCCTTAGACGAAAATGGCCAAGTTGCGGCTGATACTATCATGGGAAGCTTATTTTTAGATTGTCCATTTTTGGTCATAGATGAACAGTTATAGAGAGTGGTTAAGATGAACCGTGCCGGGGGGACAAGATATAAGTCCACGACTAAAAGTTTTTCCTCATCACAAGCATAGATAAATGAGGAGGTGATGCAAGAGCTAGCTCAAATTAGTACTAATATGGGGTTGTTGATAAAGCAGAGTCAAGAGAACGTGAATGTAGTTAATCATCAGCTTTCATGAGTATCCATGTATGAGGAGCCTTACTATGAGGAGGACACTTGCTTTGTCTAGACCAACGTCGAAGGGTCCAATCAAAACCATTGGTACCAAGTTCAAGGGAACCAAGGTCAAAACTTTAATAGAGGCAGTACTTTCAGAGACAACAATTGAGGTGGCTAATATGACAGGAACAAGGGCCAGAGGGATGCTGATTAGGGTCGTAGAGATGGTTGCAGGAATAGAGCATATGTTCCATCGCACATTCGTGACTCTGGGCTGGTATTTCACAGATTGCGAAGATGCTTGACTAACTGTTGAAGAAGGCTGACCCTCAGGATGAGACCTTAAAGGGGATAAAATTTGACAACTACAACATTAATCAGAAGATAAAGTCTCATTTTGTTTCTATCAAGCAGTTGGAGCAACAGTTTGATTAGATATCAACACAGTTGAACTAGCTCCAAAAGGTACATTATGCAATAACATAGTGTAAAATCCAAAGAATGAGGGGTAGTCTATGACAATGAAGACGTGTGGTGGAAAGCAGACCATTGATCCACCAATGCTAGTTAATGAGGATGAGGTGCATGAGGAGATGGTTGATAGCAATGATGCAGAGATTGGAGATACTAGCGCCAAAGATGGGGCGAGAGATGAGGTAGTGACACCACAAAAGTTGAAACCCATACTTAGAACTGCCCCTCCTTTCCCTCAAAAACTCAAAAATAAGGAGGAGGAAGGTGAGTTTCTGCACGTCACCTCTATGTTGAAGCAACTTACGATCAACATCCCTCTCATTGAGGCATTGAGAAGATGCCAAACAAGTTTATGAAGAACCTGGTGACCAAAAAGAGGATAGTGAGCCAAAAGTTGTCCCGAGATCTTTAGCATTGCAGTGTTATTGCAACAAGGTCATTGGTGCAAAAGAAAGAGGACCCTCTAGCATTCCGCATACACTGCACCATTGGAGATGTTGAATTTACAAAGGCATTGTGCTATTTAGGCACTAGTTCAATTTAATGCCTCTTGGAATATTCAAGAAACTAGGATTAAGAGCCCCTACTTTGATGAGCATGTGGTTGTTGATGGCTGACAAGATGGTGAAGAAGTATATAGGGATATTGTATGACATTCTAGTAAAAGTGGAAAAATTTATCTTCCCTGCAGACTCATTATCCTTGATTGCAAAGCTGACTTTGAAGTCCCAATTGTCTTAGGAAGGCCTTTCCTAACCACAAGACGAGCACTGCTGGACATTGAATTAGGTCAACATCATGTTTTGATTGAATGACGAAGAAGTCATATTTAATATTTGTCACTCTATGAAGAAGCCCAACGATCTAAAGATGAAGGTTCTTGGTGAAGTTTCAGTAACCAAGTTTTCCAAGTCATGCCATGATAATAAACCAGGCTCTACTTGGGAGGGAACCCAAGATATCTGATGTAACATTTGTGTTTTTGTTTTATTTTTTGCTTTCTGGACTTGTTGGTAGTTTAATTTTCTAGTTTTGGTTATAATTTTGGACTTGTGGCTTATAGGGTAACAGTTTGTTCTATGAAGGACTTGCAGGAACAAGGCTAAGTCAACAAGCCAGTGCTAAAAAGAGAGAGAAGTTGATTCAATGATTGGTTGTATGTGTCGTGGTTCAACACACGACCCGTACACTAATTTGTAGAAATACTTCAAGTAAAAACAAAGTTTTATGGACTCCAGTCCACGAGATAACTTTATTGCCCATAGATTAATCTATGAGTCGTGAATGGGGGTCATGGACCCTAGGTAAGATCCCTAAAACTTGCTAAGTGTTGGGGGCTTCTACGATCCAACCTACGAGTCATATGTCTATATATGACTCGTAGTTGGATCTGTGATGCCAATCTCCCTAAACTAGGGTTCGGGTCAACTACGAGACCATGACCTATGGACTGTAACGTCTCTTATGGCCCGTAGTCCGGCATTTATTGGGCCTACAACAAATTTTTACCCGACCTAGTCAATGATTTAAAAGAGGGGTAAAATCATTTACCCTTCATTTTTCTATAATTTCCCAAAATATTCAAACCCTTCCTTTTCCACAAGAGTCTGACCACCATTATTCTTTTCAACCAAGACTCTGGCCAACTTCTAGCTACTCTACGATTGCCTAGGGTTCCATCTTTCTTGGTTGCCTCTTCCAATTTTTTGGCTTTGTGATTAAATTTTGATATGTTCTTGATTTCAATTTCTATATTTTATGGGAGATTATATCAATAGGTTAAAGTAGTGTTAGGGATATTATTCTGATATTATGTGCTAATCATCGGTGTATCTTAAGTTAGGAGATATATAACATACTTGAAACTAATGGTTTCGTTGCCTTTGAAATTGAACCATGCATATGCTGGAAGTGAAACTAATGTAGTTGGCCAAGAAGTGTTTGTATGCCCTTGTTTAAAATCACATAGTCACTTGTTATCGAAACTAAATTGATCTAGTTGATTGAAAATTTGCATGTGATTGCGAGTGTGTGAATGATGGAATGTACCTCAGTATTCAAATGGTGGTCAGAATATTATGGGAATGTTATATTGATACTTGTCGGGGCATGCTTGAAACTAATGGTTTTGTTGCCTTTGAAATTGAACCATGCATATACTAGAAGTGAAACTAATGTAGTTGGCCAAGAAGTGTTTGTATGCCCTTGTTTAAAATCACAGTCACTTGTCATCGAAACTAAATTGATCTAGTTGATTAAAAATTGGCATGTTATTGCGAGTGTGTGAATGATGGAATGTACCTCAGTATTCAGATGGTGGTCGGAATGTTATGGGAATGTTATATTGATACTTGACGGGGTAGTTTTACAATTTACTCCAGTGAGGGTTGGGAAACTTGGTGAAAATAGGTGGTGTGCATGAATTTTGCTTCGATGTTGTTTAAATTGGCATGCCATGTTGGTTGATTGTTATTTTAGGTGCTATAGTGATTAGTTGAAACCGTTTAATGAGCTTAGAATAAGAAGGTTGTTGTATTTTTACAACATGAGGTTTTTCTATGGAACTTAATTTCCCCTCATAAGTAAGTTCAACAACTTGGGAATTTTTGGGATCTCATCAAGCGAAACTATTTATGGGCCATAGTCTAGATTACAACGCGTAACCTGGTTTCGTAGGTTTCATGGCTAGCGATGTTAATTTTAGAATTACACTTATGACCCAGTCTATGACCCATAGTTAGTTCTACAAGTTGTACCTGGTCTCGTAGGTGCATTTCTAGAAACCTAACTTACTATACCCTATCACCTATGAAAGCCTTCTAATGCCTGTAGTTTTCCCTATGGCTCGTAGACGAGCCTTCATAGGTTCTTCTATCATTCATTTCTATAAAGATTTTTCTTTTATTTCCTGTACTTTCTGTACTCATAGGTTTGTCTAATAATGTGATTTCAGGTTCTATGGCTCCCAAACCCAAGCAAGATGGGTTACGGGCTATGCAGGACTAACTATGAGATGAGATGACTGAGTCCGAGGCTAGTGGCTTAGTAGAGGATCTTGGTATCTATCAAGATGAGGGCATCAAGCCACGAAAGACTTGAGAGGCTATTAGATAGATAGTGTTATCCTATACTCTAGCCATAGTTGCTTAGTTTCCCCAGTGTGACGAGGGAGATGATAGACAGAGAAGCTCTATTATGATGACCTTCTACGAAGAGGGGTCAGGCTCTAGATGAAGAGAGGAGTCAGATTCAGAGGCTACGGAGTCCACCCCGGCACTACCAGCACCACCTTCACCTCCAGATGGTCTGATTAGTAGGTGGTGCATGCAGGTATGCATCACATATGCCAGGATGATCATTAGCATGAAGAGCGAGGCCGACAGGACCGTACCATATTTGAGGAGTCCCAGATCATTACTACAGGGCTTGATAATTTCCTAGGGCTTCGAGACACCATGGTCTATTACAGGTTAGAGTGGATGGTTGCCCCATTAAGGATGTACTCCCCGATGATGGTTCAAGAGTTTTACGCGTCATGTGTTGCCACTATTATGAAGTCGACCCTGAAAGGGAAGAGATTTCTTACTCAGCCCTGGATTACAGAAACGATGGTACAGGGGGTTCTAAATTACATATCAGAGGCTACCATTTTTACGTTCCTATTTGGTCCCCAGTACGAGGCTCTAATTTCCACAGCAGAGTATGATTACAGGTTGAGCCAGACCAGGGATTAGGGCTTGACTAGAGATGCGACCCGTAGGGACACTTTGATGAGATGGGTCACTAGTTATATTACTGAGCAGGGCCATGACCCTGTTTGGGTTTCCACATCATCAACGATCGTGAAGGCTTCACTCTATTTCATCGGGAAGTTTTGGTAAGCTGTAGTGCATTCGCAGATCTGTCTAACCCATGCTGATAATACGTTGAGTCCAGATCACACAATATTGGTTGCCAGCATCTTGCCTGGCTATGACATTGATTAGGCTCACTTGATAGTAGAGCAGATTCATGAGGTGGCCCTGAAGAGGTCCACCTCCATCCCTTTCCTGTGCTTGTTCTAGAAAAAACTCAAAAAAATTAAAAAAGTACTTTTTAATTGGATGGGAATGAATGAAAAAATATTTAATCTTCCCATATTGGATTTGGAATCTTGGTTCTTCCCAGATTTTTACTACTTTATAATGTCTATAAAATAAAACTACGGATTATCCCAAGAAAATTCCTTTTTTTAAATTAGACCAGCGATGACCCCTTCTCTTTACCTTTTCCATTCCCTACCTTATTCCTTTTCTATCTTGAATTCCATCTCTTTTCTTCTTTGTTTCTGAGAGTTATTCATAGGATGACCCACTGGTAGACCAAGACTTGAATGGATAGAATTGTAATACCACTATTGATTTTGGTGCTGCTTGTCGATGACCCTTCACTTACTTCTCTAGAGTCAACATGTTGCATTTTCCTTCATGGAAACTTCTTGTTATGCTCGGGTCAAGGAGATTCAATTTTCTTGGTTGGGTTCATTGCTTTCTTATTCCACTTTTTAATCATCTTTTATTTACTTCACTTATGTATAGCGGTGGGGGTGGAGATTCATTACTAGGTAGACACTCTAATTGAGGTTTAGAGGATGCTAGATGCCAGCCTAATTAAGGCTGATGAGAATTCGGTGTCACTTCGACAAGCACCACACCCTCCAATGCATATACTAGAGATATTCGTCGCAGCACAATCTTCTGAGCCTTCGACTTCTACTGCTCCTCCAGATATTGAGGGGTCCCCACAAACAGAGGCTGAGAGAAAGAGGGGGACCCCTACTACAACCCCCACAAACATAGGCTGAGAGAAAGAGAGGGACCCCTACTACTTCTACTCCTGCACAAGAGGTCGTACCCATACAACCTTCCCCCACAAGTATGATATATTTGTCTGTGGCATCTATTTAGACCCTATCGCAATGACTGGTTCACGCTGAGTCTCAGTTGACTCAGCTGTTATAGTAGATCAGGCCTTGGGTTTGCCAGACCATTTTTGAGACTAAGAAGCATATGCAGATGCACTGTGTGGCCACCATTTAGGAGAGGCTTACACCAATACATAGCTACATAGATGTGTTTAAGATGCGAGTGGAGCAGAGCCTCAATTTAACCCATCCTACTGACTTGACAGACATTTGGGAGGAGATGCAGTAGCTCTACACCGAGATAAGGGTAGCAACATCGGCACCACTTGTGCTTTCTCCGCCTGACACTACTGAGGCAATTGTTGATTTATTTGCTCTTGATGAAAAATTATTCTATGTGGGAATGAGGCCACATCTTAAGGGTGATGATCCAGATGTATTGAGGTGAGAAATATAGTTGATAGAGATACAAAAGTTTGAGGTTGCTAGAAAGTGCTCCATTGCAAATGATCAAGCCTAGTAGGCTCGTGAGCTTGAGAGGGTGAGGGGTGATGGACCCTCCAGACATGTTGCTACTGTCAAGGAGACCACCAGGATGGTTGAGAGTGGTTAGACATTGTCAGAGACCAGTGCTTAGGCATCCAGGTATGTTCTTTTTGACCCCTATGCTTTACTTTGATATATATTGTGCATTGAGGATAATGAAAATCTATTTTTGATAGGGTATGGGTAGTTATAGGCCTCGGTGAAGTCTGAGTAGTCAAAACCTATAACTATCCTAATTTTGAGGCCAAGGGGTTTCCTTGCCTGTGTTTTTTCCCTAAGGACATTTATATTATATTGAACCATCACGTATAGGATGTGTAAGTTGTATTAGTATCATATTGTACTAAAGTCTGTGGAATATGTTAGTTTTTGTGGAAACTTATGCCCATCAATTTTTTGTGTTAGGTAGTTTTAATAACAACCATGTTAATTTGGTAATTGACAGTGCTTGTTTTGATAAGTTGAGGTTTAATTGTGATGAAAATCATGATTTGAGAGTTTGTTTTTTTAGTGTAATCAGTGCCAAGTGTGTGTGAGTTTCTTTGCAAAATTCTTATGTTATATTTTAATTCAGCATTTGCCCTCTTATTCTGACTAAGACTGTAGGTGAATTGGTTAGGAAAAGATCTTAGGCCATTGTTCATAATTAGTCCACTTAGCCTAAATGACCAACTAAATGTTTGATGTATCCCTTTGTCCTAATATTTGAGTTTTACATGTACACTTTTCTTTATAAACACCTAAAAAACCAACCCTTTTTGAATGTGAAATCCTTAATTTGGACCTCATCCTTCCTTGAATATTATGCACCTTGACTCAGGCAACCAACCTAAGTTGAGGGTGGCTACAAAACGTGGCCCTGGTTCATAGGTTGGATATTGTGCACCTCAACTCAGGCCAAAATCCTAAGTTGAGGGTGGCTGGCATAAGGGAAATTGCACAAAATGGGGTAGAAACTAGTGATACATAGAAAGAGGGAAAAATGTGCTATGGGTGCAAGAAAAATGAAAAGATTCCTAACTAATAAGCTAAAAAGAAAAAAAAAGAAACACATAAGGCAAATGGCTTAAAGGTTTGAGTAAGGCATTCAGAAAAGTTTAAAGTAGGAGAAAGGAGAAATAAGTCAAAATAACAATGTTGGTTGGGAAAAAGTGTAGAATAACAGTGTCAAGGAGGTACATTAGTCAATATATTCCTAAAACATCATACCAAAGCCCCCTAAGACTACGTTACAAGCCTAGAAAGTCTTAGGGTGATCCCAGTCCAAGTAGTTGAAGGTCATGGTAATGAGTATAGGGGCAAGCATATGGTATTAAGCACAATGTTTGAATATCTATTATAAGTGTGAGTGATTTTGTTAGTCCCAAGCATTGAATTTGAAAATACTATCATGAGTAAGATGTGAGACTTCTTTCTATAAGGGCGTTGGAAGTACAGTGTTGATTCTAGGCTATTTTAGTGATTGTGGCTTATCTGTGGTTACCTTGCTTGTCATAGTTGCACATCATATATATATTGATCTGCATTGGTTTATTTGATGACTGTCTGATATGCACTAAGAAATTTGATGTGCTGCCAAAATATAACACTCTTGATGCTTTAAACTTGGAATTTTATGTGTTCTCAAAGAGATGTTAGTGGATTTGATGTGATTTTATGTTTATTTAGCAAGATTAGAGGATTCAGTATGATATTGAGTAAAGTGTTGCAGAACTGCAGTTTTTAGTGATTTATGGAAAACACTACGTTCATTCCATGAGTTGTAAGGTTGGTTTCGTTAGTGAGATCCAGTGAAGGGCCAATGTCTAGGAGTTACATCCACAATCTGTCAGACGAGCCATAGAATATTTCATGAGTTGTGGATTAGTGTCATTCTTGATGGATCAAATTTTGATAAGTTTCAGAGAAGCTGTCAGAAGAAACCCTTCACAGGCCATAAGTCAAAGGGCGGCCCATAAAAAGTCTCATGAAATTGAAGTTAATTTTTGGAAGATGCAAAGTATGAAGCCCAGGTACGGCCAACGGTTCCTTATATGGCCCGTAAGCCAATCCGTAGAAGCTGCTGAATCTAGTTTTTCTATTTCATTTTAGATTTGTATTTTAGTTATTATAAATAGGTTTTTTTATAAGAGAGGACGTACTAGATATAGAAAAATAGTAGAGACGCACAAGAGAAGAGTGAAACACTTTGAGAACTCATAGTTTGTGATTATTACATTGTGATTTCTTTTGGAGAATTTGGATTTCTTGTTCTTAAAGTAATCATTGTAAGTATTTAATTATGTTACACTTTTACATGATTTCTTTATCTACAATGATCACGTATAAATAAATCCACAACTAGGGTTGTGGGAGCTATGAAGAACTAACGAGCTAAAATTGGATAATGTGTAATTCTTTGAAAGTATGCATGCATGTATTAATGATGACCTTCGATGTGCATGCTTTTTAATGGTGGCCAACGTTAGAACATTTCATAATTCTTAACGACTAGATCAAGGTGGTAAGGAATGGGAAAAGGGATTAGTTAACAAGATTTTATTTGATCGCTCTCGCCTAATCAACCAAACTGGATTAAAGGGTGGTTCTATTGGAACAAAAGGTAAGGGTTAGTAATGTCACGCTGCAGGGATTGATCAAATCACATAGTGAAATTTACCTCTTACCTGGATCAAAGAGTTTGGTAAACTTAACAAAAGGTAAGGGTTATGTTTATTTGGTGATACTAAGTTAGGAATTCATGGGGAACACATTACCCTAGTTACTTTTCTCATCAATTTCACAACACTTGTATCTACTTTAGGTTTACTTACTATAATTATAAAATCCCCCCCTTTCAGGAGATAAGTAGGTTAATTCAACTCACATTACTTGTAATTACTCCAAGTCTAATCATAACGACCCTAACCTCAGTTAGGTTATATATTTTGACAGTGATTTCTTATCCTCTAAGTGGAGGTGTAGTTTGGACAACCTCAAAATTCTTCCAAAAGCCTCTTATTCCATGCATTTGTCTTCGTGATGTATGCATTTTATTATGATGTTAATGGACTATTTTTGAGACATGTTTTAGTGTAAAATCTAGATATTTTGAGAAATGATGTTTAACTTGCAATTGTGCATGCATATTGGGTTGTTAGTTGTTGGTTTACTCTTTAAAGTTTGCTTTTAAATACATTTGGAGATGAATATTCCTAAGGGGGAGATAGTGTAACACCTCAGTTTTAGGAGCTTCAATTGCATAGAAATTGGTGTGAAATTAGACTTGAAGTCAGATTTACGGGGTGACTAATGGCTTGTAAATGAAGCCACGACCCATAGATTGGTCCGTAGACCATGAACTTAAGAAAAGGGATGAGGTTTCTAAGTGTGGGGTAACCCACAAAACAAGTGATGGCCCGTAGGATACCCTATTGCTCCTAGTTAGTTTTGTGAGTGGGACCCAGACATGAAGAAAATTAGAGTTTTGTTGAAGAGTGACTTACAACATATTAGACGGCCCATGGAATGGGTTATGACCTGTCACAAGGCTTCATAGCTTTGGATCCAACAAATTCAATTCTCAGGATCTCAGATGTATTATCAGACGAAAGGCCTTATGACCTATGAATTAGCTTACGACCCGTAATAGGGGTTTCGTAAGTCCACTTTGGAAGTTTTAATAATGGGTAGTTTTGTCATTTTTGTCCTATTCTTTCCCAAACTATGTCATGTTGGGGATGAAAATAGGGCCCTATATCAATCTCAGAGCCTTAATTCCTTCCCTCATTCTCTTCATTCTCTCAACTCTCAAAAACTTTTTAAGGCAAAGGCTCTCAAGAAAAAGCTAGGACTAGGGTTTCCAACGTCTTCCCCAAAGACTACAAGCTTGTTTCTCTCAGGTATGTGGGTTTGATTATTAGTTTTCTTTTGACCAAGAAGTCCTCTTCAAAAATTGAAACTTTGAAATTTTGAAATTTTGATCTTTGATTTATGGGTACATGCATTTTAATTGCTAATTGTCAAGACTATTGTTATTCATGTACTCTTATGATTATTTGGGAATGTCTATCAAGGTTTTACATGATTTAATTCAATAATTATGAATTTTCATGATTTAACATAATCTATTTTTTCCAACTTTGAACTCTCTTAACGGTTAACATGATTTTGATCCTATATCGCTTAGTTGACTATTTTACGCTTGCTTATGATTCCATTATATGATTTCAAGGTTATATGACAAATACCTAAATATGAATTAAGTTGAATAACGAATACCAAATATTGACCTTTATGGCATAGATTTAAGTATATGACTTTGAACAAGGACAAGAACTATAAGTTTTGAATTAACATTGGGTGACTCAAGACCCACTCTGAATTATTTCGAATTTCTGTTATGGAGTTATTTTAAGTACGAGTTGAATATGTTTCGACAAGCTAAGACCTTCTGAATTAAGTTGATTTTTGATTATTTGATTATGTATTGTTCGTTTCCATGGGATTTTGACTTAGCACCAGATGAGTTTAGAGTGGGGCTGACCCAAGGGGTCTTATACAAAGCTTCTAGTCTCATAACTACATGCCACCATAGGATATTTTGATTATGCCTTTTTAGGCCTTTCGGCTAGTGGATCCATCTAGTATTTCCATTTGTGGAGTTTACCTTGGCAAGTAGGATCACTCTTTGGCCGATATAGAGTATAACATCGGTATTTCATATTATAGATCATATGATTTTGTCGGTTTTGGTTTTAATCACATATCTATTTTCTTATGTGCGTCCTTTGCATTATCATGACAATATTTTATGCTTTATTTGGAAACTAATTATATTGTTAAAGCTTCAGAGTTCGGGTATATCTGGTACGACCCCTTTCATTGCAATTACTTATTATATTGCATGCCTGCATACTTAGTACATTCCAAAGTAATAACCACATTTTGTCTACATGCTTATAATCATGTAGGAACAGGTGATCTACCTTATCCTCCTCCCGGTGTCTAGATTGATCATAAAGACTTCGAGCTTTTGGTGAGTTCCTATCCACCGGGAATGGAGCCCTTATCTTCCAACCATACTTTTTATATTTTAGACATATTATGTGTTTTCTTTATGAATTTGTATTAAGGGGTTCAGACTTACATTTTTGGCTCTGATTACTGTCTTTTGTTAGAGCTATGTTTAGATCACTATTTTACTTTGATTATGTTTTGAAATGTTAAGTTGAGCTTCCACTTTTATCTGTGGTTCGTCCCTTATTCCCATTCCCTATTTCATATTGTCACTCGTATATTATTCATTATTTGAACCTATGAAGTGTGTGTATGATCTAAGAGGCTTGTAGGTGACCTCCACATTCTCATTCATCGTGTCACACCTGGGTCCCTGATTCAGATCGTAACATTAGGCTTTCTTTTTGTTTCCCCTTAAGTCCACTTAACCCAAATAGCCTCTCTTGACATAAATTGTATCCTTAGTGATCCTAGTTGAGCTTGAAGCATTTTTGTTGGTAGCCTTATTACAAACCCTAGACCTTTGATTTAAAAGATTACCCATTTTGTTGAACATCAGTCCCCCGTTGAACTTGAAATTTTGAAAGTAGCCGCCGCAGGCCAAAGTTGGGAGTGTAAAAAGAAAGGGGGTGTCTCCCATTTGAAAGTTTGAGAAAAGAAACAAGAAACAAAGAAATGGAGGAGTTAATGTGTAATGAAAAAGAAAAGAGAAAAAATTTTCAATAAGGAAAAGAAGAAAAGAATTTTCTTCTAAATGGAGCCCTCTAAACATTTGAGTATAAATCACATGTGGGACACCAAAGGTTGAGATGAAAGACAAAGTGATGTCATCGGGAAAAATAAAGAGAATGAGGAATAAAAGAATCATGGAAATTGTATGTAGAGTTCAAAGAGGAATTAGTGACTTGTATCCAAATGTTGTCCACCCATCCTCAAGCCTACATTACAATCCTAGCAAAGTCCTTTGAGATTCTAGTCCGGATGAGATTGAGTAAATGTTGATTCAGAATAAGGGCAAGCGGGTAAAAACTAGCATGTCATTTCTCTTTCGGGAGTGTGAGCATTCCTTGATCCTTGAAGTTATAGAACTAAATATTGTGATATTGTGTGCATAAGGAACTTCTTTGTTTTGGGGACAGGTGGCAACATTTCTTGGGTGTTGATTAGAAACCGCATTGGCAATTAGGAGCGTAACTTTTTCTTGACAACTCCTTAGTCATCTCTTGAAGCTTCAAAATTGCATAAGTGATTTGTAGAAACTTTGAGGTTTGACAACAAAGGTAGGAATGCATGTGTTGCTCTTTATGGACTTATTTGCAAGTATTGCACTTTGGATTGATTGGTATTTGACTTTCTTGAGGGCAAGCAAGAGTTTAAGTTGCATTATTGATAAGTCCACATGTTGGACACATATACAGCTTAAATTGCATAAAATATTATCCTCAATATGTTTTTTTTCCTCATATATTAACTAAAATGTGTGTTTGATGCTAGAAATGAGGAAGAAGATGTATCAAGGAACAAATCTTATCAAAACAGGACAAAAGGAGCAAAATTACCAAAAGGATGTGAAAATCGGCCATCACCAAACACTTTGGTTGTACACTAAATGCTGTAATTTATTGTCTTTTATTATAGTGTTCAACCCCAAGTGCAAGGTGAAAAAGGCAATGGAAAGGCCAATTTAGAGGATTGCCAAACCAAGTCGGTGACCACAATTTCATTGCCCAATGTTATGGAAATTGGCAAGGACGAAATAAAAAATATAAGGTCTAAAAAGATGACGTATGTCACACTCACGGATCATGAAAGTAATTCGGTGATGAATAGTCCTGTTTCCTAATATTACAGATTTCAAGAGCTCAAGGATAGTTAAAAAAGGCAGTCTCGTTCATATTCGGTGGATCGCCAAATGTGTTCAACAATGGTCGACTTTGACCGTCGAATGGTCAATCATGAAGAAATTAAGGGTATTTTTATTTGAGGTATAAAAGGAAAGGGTGATCAATATTTGAAGGGTACACACTGAGAACTTTGGGACTGCACTTACACATTCTAGAGAGAAAAAAGTTACATTCATCAAAACATACTTTTGGTTTTTTTATACAAGATGCTAGAAATCCCGTTGAGATCTTACGGAGAGAAGAGCGAAGAATTGAAGAGGATTTGTCATCAATTTTCCTTTAAATTCCAAAACCCATTGCCATGGATAATCTCTTTGGTAACTTTATTTTTATTTTGAACATGAGTGGCTAAAAATTCCCATGTTGGGATTGTGGTTAGTAGCTGAATATTAATTTCTTACTATGGATTTCTAATATGATATTGGTTTGCATTTTCCTTCGACTATAATTATAAATCTATGTTTGCAAAATTATATTTATATTTAGATCCTTGAATATTGCATGAAAGTGAATATTTGAAGTAGAAGGATTGTGCAATAGCCATGGGTATCGCGTGTTGGGGTTGAATTTCTTAATAGGGTTCAATTGACTAAGTTCTTAGATCATTTAACTAAAATTATGTGCAGGTTCTTTGAACTCTTGTGTGAATCACATATGAAGTCTTAACTGATTCATATCGATACGCCATAATTGACTTAATCGTAGTTACAGTTATAGGCTTTCTAGCCTACCCATTGATAAATTAGCTTTTCGATTCCATATTAGAGACTCGTGTGTTGAAATTACATTCCATTATGCACATCCCCGACATGCTTCATACATATATTTTAATTAAATTATTACAATGCAAAATTAGTATTTTAGTAAATTTGAATCAATTTTAAAATAACTACCATCTATTGGTTCAATTAATTATTTCAAGGTTCAAATTGAACAACTCCCAATCCCTATGGGATCGATCCCAACTCATAGTAGTTGGGTAAATATATTGCTAACGATTGTCCATATTTCTATAAGGAAGAGTGTTTGAATATTATCAAAACTCATGCCATGGACCTATCACATCTAGGTGTCCAATATGTTTTCTTCCTAAATATAGTGTGGTACAATTAATGGAAGGTCGAAAGAGTTGAGGAGGGTCCCATAGGTTGAGAAAATTTTGAGGTTTATTTTCTTGACCACTTCTTTTCACTTGAGTTGAGGGAGGTGAAAGTGTTAGAATTTATCAACCTCAATCAACCAATATGAGGGTGAGAGAGTATGTTCTTAAGTTCACAAAGTTGTCCAAGTATGCTCCTTTCTTGGTGGATGACTCTCATGTCTGAATGAGTAAGTTTATCTTGATTGTTGCACTTAATGGTGAAAGAATGTCGAACCATAATTCATATCAAAGATATGGACATTTCTAGACTCATGACATATGCCAAACAAATAGAAAAGGAAAAGCTCAAAGAAGAGAAAGTGAGGGAGTACAAGAGAGCTTGGTTTGAAGGTGAGTTTTCTCAACAACATTCCAATGGTGGAAATGGCCATTTCCAACAAGGCTAAGGATTCCGTGTCCAAGGTTCTACACAAGCCTCAGGCAAAATATTTGACAAGGATTGAGTGCCCAAACCTAAGGCCCAAAGTGGTAGTTATAGTAGTCCTACTTTTCCTAGGTGTTCTAAGTGTGGAAGCAACCACAAAGGAAAATGTTGTGTTGGTATAGGTGGTTGTTATAGGTGTGGTAAAATAGGGCACATGATCTCCAATTTCCCTAGTGTTGTAAACAAGGGGACAAAAGTTCATCCTCAAGGTTAAACTAATTCAAGTGGACGAGGTCAACAAGGTACTTCAGGGTCGGGAGGTGGTGGACAATGCCACAATAGGTTATATGAACATCATGCTAGTCAAGACATTGAGGAATCTCCAAATATGGTTACAGATATATTTCAAGTCATCCATTTTGATGTGTACACATTATTGGACCCTGGTCTAACCTATCTTTTGTATCTCCCTGTATGGCCATGAGATTTGGCATTTTCCCCAAGGTCTTGTTAGAGACATTTTTGGTTTATATCACAATTGATGATTCGGCTTTATCCAAGAGAGTTTATAGAAATTGTCCAATTTTAGTCTTGCATAAAGTAATTCCATGTGATCTCATAGAACTTAACATATCTGATTTTGATATTATTCTTGGCATGAATTGGATTCATGCTTTTTGTGTTTCTATTAATTATAGAACCTGAGTGGTCAAATTCTAATTTCCTAATGAGCCATTCCTAGAGTAGAAGGGTATTGATTTTGTGTTTAATGGTTAATTTATATTGTGCCTAAAAGCTCAAAAAATAATTTTCAAGGGTTGCATCTATCATCTAGTATGGGTTGGGGATATGAACTTTGAAGTCCCACTTTTGAGTCAGTCCTTATTGTGAATGAAGTTTTGATGTGTTTTCCAATTATCTATCAATATCTCTTTAGAAAAAAATTGATTTTGACATAGATCTCCTTCTCGATACCGAACCTATTGCTATTCCTCCTTATCGTATGACCCCAACATACTTAAGGAGTTAAGGGAATCATTGAAAGATTTGTTGGATAAGGAATTCATAAGGACAAGCATTTCACCATGGGTGCTCCCATGTTATTTCTTAGAAAGAAGAATGAGTTACTTCATATGTGCATAGACTATCAATAATTTAATAAGGTTATCATATAGAATAAACATTTTATTATAATAATTGGTGATTTATTTGACCAACTTCAAGGTGAAAGTCATTTTTTCAAAATTGATCTTCGATCTGATTATCACTAATTGAGGGTAAGAGAATGTGATGTTCCAAAGACAACATTTCAAACAAGATATGGCCATTTCAAGTTTTTGATTATGTCATTCAGGTTGACTAATGTTCTCACAATCTTTATGCGTTTGATGAATTATATGTTCAAATTGTACCTAGACATACTTGTGGTGATGTTGATCGAAGACATATTGGTGTATTGTTGAAGTGAAGAAGAGCATATGGAGCACTTAAGAATTATATTGAAATATTTGAGGGATCGACAACTATTTGTTAAATTTAGCAAGTACAAATTTTAGTTATGATTGATAGAAATTTTTTGGGCACATTGTTTCCGATGAGGGTATTATGGTAGATCCTAATAAAATAGAGAGGATGAAGAATTGACCAAGACCATTGTATCTTTCTGATATTCAAAGTTTTCTAGATTTCGTTGGGTACTATAGAAGGTTTGTAAAGGACTTTTTATCCATTGCATTGCCATTGACCAAGTTGACCCAAAAGAAATTCAAGTTTCAATGGTTGGATGAGTGTGAGAAAAATTTCTAAATATTGAAGGATTACTTACTTCAACCCTTATTTTGACATTACCATAAGGTTTAGAAGGTTTTGTTATATATTGTGAGAATAATAATATTGATTCATTGTGAAGAGTATTAAATGATAATATTTATTCAATTGTGGAAGAATCTTGAATGATAATATTGATTCATTTATTGAGGAATCTTGACTAATGATGGTAAATTGATGATTGTAGAATTTGAATAATGATGTTGCACCTATCATTAAAAGAGTTGATTGATGATGATGATTTTATTATTGAAATAATGCCTAATTGATTGGATTGAATAATATATATATTATATGGACACATTGCATACATTCATGCACTACTTGAAAAATGTCTAATTGCCTTGATTTTTAAAAATTGATTCAGTTATACTGTTTGATGACGAATGATGAAAAATAGTTTCGACAAGATTTAATAAAAGACAATAGAAAATGATTCTAGCTTGATTTGACAATTGCCATAGAAAATGGTCCCTGTGAGATATGAAAAGACGATAGAAACTTATTCCGAATAGATATGATTGTGTTGATGAAAAATAATTCTAGTGGCTACATTATCCATATGTGGCTTCTATGGGTTCCTGTTTTGGTTTATCAATGGATGTGTATTGTAGGAAAGACATATATTATAATTACTTGACATTGCATTGAATCATCTTTCACCTTATTTACATGACATGGATAGTGAACATCTTTTTTTACAAATATACAATGATGGTTAAACTCTGTAATTGTGACTTAATCGAAAACAATGTGGTACTTAAATTATATATTGTATATGTCGACTTTCCTGATTAAAAGTTGTAGTTTTGGAGGTTTTGATAGTGTGTTTGGACTACTTGTGTTCTTTTCTCTCTACCTTATGTTTAGAGTTTACTTACTAGGTGCCATGTTGTTTGGTACTCATTTTTGCTTCTATACTTGTGTAGGTTATGAGCCCAGTTCCACCTAACTTCTTGTCTCGTACTTTGGACCGAGCTTCAGGATAACTTGCGAAGTAGCAACTTGTTTATTTAGCGAACACATTGCACCATTCTGTCTTGTGTTTGTTCTATTTTAGAACCAAGACATTGAGACTTGTACTATCTCTTTTCATTTCTATTTAAGTATAAATATTTGTACACATGACATCAGTCTTCGATTAAAATACAAGTCTCTAATGATAAGAATACTCAAATAAAATACAAGTCTCAATGTCTAGTCCTAAAATAGAACAAAATATAAAATAGAATCCTTGAATGCCTGCCAAAGAGACAAGCAACTACCTCTCAAGTGATCTTGAAGTTTGATCCTATAACAAAAAAGTCTATCAGATGGGACCAGGCTCACGACCAACAAAAATGTAGCAAGGGGTGAACACCAAATAACACGATACATAACAAAATGGAAACTAACCTAAAGTAAAGCAATGGAGAACACAAGTAGTAAATTTTACCCAACCACATACCGCTGAACTACACACTTGCACTCAGGAAAGTCCTAGCACATCACAATGTACATAAACATATCTCATAGAATAACATCTCAAAATATCCAACTATACTCAAGGTCAAATAGCATAATAGATCTCCAATAATATAAAAGTTTCAACTTATCCATAATTTCACACACATTACATATAATAATATCAGGAAAGGATGATATGAGATGGAGTGGATGCCATGAAATATAAATAATGCGATGCAAAGTCAAATAATGTTGATGCATGTCTATCCTACGATACACATCCATTGATCATGTCAGAACAGAACGCATGGGGGCCATACAAGGACCACGTAACTGTGAACATTTTTGGCAATGACCACAGTCAATGCTAACCCGATCAGAAGCAACCTTGATCATATCATCAGCTGACATAAGACCTCGGCCACCAATCCACATGTTATGTTACTCATCTCTCGGTCGTAGCTATCATAAGTATCAATGCACAAACAACATAATGTGATATATGCAATCAAAATATCAACACAATTTTGGTATCATCACGTTCTCAATATCATCACAATCTCAACATCATAAATAGAATCTCAATTTAAGTACAATCTCAATATTAATAGCTCATAATTTCACAAGATCACAAGTGTCATGAATCCTCAATTAATTCATAAGTTAAAGTTTCACAATAATAATTACCTAATCCAAAATCTCATGATCCAAGCCTACGATAATACAATTCTATCCCAATTCACCTATATTCATACATAAAGGAACATACAAGGTTAAATCATACTTAGCAAAAGTTTAGAAGTACACTTGTCTTAATAGAAGTCTCAAATCAAGTCAAATCCAAAGCTTTTCCCATTCTATGATACTCCAAATCACTGAAATCTAGTCAAATATAGCATCAAAATCACAATAAGAATCCAATGACACTAAAATCAATCAATTCAGGCAAAAATAGTACAATGGTAAAAATTCCATGGTAGGAGAAGTGTTTGAAATCTCAACATTAATACATAAAAATGTTCCTCGAGTAATAAGGATTTCAATGGTGAAAACCATTTTACAAAATGGACTTAAAATGAGGTTAAAATCATCAATTTAGCATTAGAAATCAACGTCCAAAAAATGCTTAAATTCTTCAATTAAAAACCCCAATTGTTAAGTTAAAAGTACAATTTAATCAATGAAAATTAAGAAAGTAAGTTAGAAAATAGTTACCCAATAGTTTTGCCTTGAAAAACCTTGAATATCCTCTCAAAAAAGGAGCTTGAAATATTAAAAATGGTGAAAATGGTGAATCTCGTCATTTAAAATAGCTCAGTATTTCAGGTCCATTTAATGCTCCGCATACGAGGAAGCCAAAAAAACTCAATGCTCCACAAATGAGGACTGCATATTTGCGAACACAGTGTAGAAATAACATGTACTCCACGAACATAGGCCCCAACCCCACGAGCACAGAGGTCAAGGAGTACTACACTCTGCGAACACGGAGTATAAGATCGATTCCACCAGAAATTAGTTCACATCAGCTAAAACACAACAAAAGATATCATGAATAGGACCCTTGGGATTCCTTTAGAACATTGTGAGCGCAACCCAGATATGAAACCCTACCAGAAATTACATTCCAGACTCAATGGAACCATCAGAATTTAAATTTGAGACCTCTTTGGCCTGGAACCCGATACAACTCAAAAAAACTAGTTAAAACTTAAAATACTCAAACTGCCATCGAAAACACTAAAAATTACAATGAGACAAATTCTAGCATTAGTTTCACCATTCAAAACCACTAGAACTATCAAAATTTAAATTTGAGCTTTAAAACTCCAAATATTGACCAAAGTCAAACCATGATCCAAAAATCAATTGAAAATGCAACTTTGGGTCCAAAATCTTTGTTTTAACTCTAAATTCAATTTCGCGAGTTCTTCAAGACCAGATTTTACAATTCAGAGCCGATGGAATTAATAAAAATGAATTCTGACACTCGAAGCTCGAGATGACCACAAAACTCAAAATTTCCACCTTTAAGCCTTTAAACAACTCCTTTTTTTTTTACCAAAACTCTAACTTTTCACAAGGTTTTCAAGATTCAACTTTTAGACTTAACCAAAAATGACCCAAGACATCTTTTGGGGAAGGAAAAATTGTAATTTTTTGTTGAGAATGCCAACAACGACCTTCGAGGTCATTACATTATCCATTATTAAAAATAATGTTTGTCCTTGAACATGTGATAAGAAACAAACTTGAAGGCTCAAAAAGTTGGGGGTATCGACATGCATATCCGTCTCCATTTCCTATGTAGCCTCACTCTCAATCTTGTGGCTCCACTGGACCTTTACTGAAGCTATCTACTTAATCCTTAACTTCCTTACCTGCCTGTCTAAAATGGCCACCGGATGCTCCTTATAAGTCAAATATGGACTCAACTCAGTTGAATCTATTGAAATTACATGAGACTCATTCGGAATGTAACACCGCAACATAGAGACATCAAACATAGGATGAACTGAAGACTAGTTGGCTGGAAAAGCAAGTCTATAAGTCACCTCTCTCACTCTATCCAGAATCTCTAAAGGACCAGTAAACTTCTGACTGAGCTTGTCCTTCTTCCTGAATCTCATAACACCCTTCAAGGGTAAGACTTTCAATCATACAATGTCACCAACCATGAACTCCAAAGGTCTAACCTACCTGTCAGCATAGTTCTTTTGGCAACTTTGGGTTGTTACCAACCTACTCTGAATCAACTGCACCCACTCTAATCATCTCTGAACATATTTATACCCATGCTCTCCACTGATACAGAGTGAAACAACCCGATAGGCGATCTACACCTCCGGCCATATAAGGCCTCAAATAAAGCCATCTGAATGCTGGACTAGTAATTATTGTTCTAAGCAAACTCCGCCAAGGCCAAGTGTTGATCCCATCTGGGACCAAAATCAATAACACATTCCTGAAGTATATCCTCTAATACATTAATGGTCCTCTTAAATTGCCCATCAGACTGGGGATGAAAAGTTGTACTCAAATACAAATGGGTGCCCAAATCATTCTATAAGGATCTCCTGAAAGGGGATGTAAATAATGAACCACGATCTGGTACAATGGAAATTGAAACACCATGAAGTCTCACAATATGACTAATATAGGGTTGGGCTAACTTCTTGACTATAAACTTCACCTTAATTAGATAAAGTAGATAGATTTAGTCAATCGGTCCACCACTACCCATATGGAATCAAAACTACAACTTGTAGAAGGTAAGCCAACTGCGAAGTCCATGGCAATGCGTTCCCACTTCCAATTGGGAATGGACATCCTCTAAAGCTCTCTACCTGGTCTTAAATGCTCATATTTGACCTACTGACATGTCAAACGCCTAGCTACAAACTCTACTATATCCTCTTAATGCCACAACACCAGTAATGATGACTCAAATCATGATACATCTTAGCTATCCCAGAGTGAATAAAACATCTAGAACAATGAGCCTCCTCTATGATCAATCTAATCAAAACACCTACCTTAGGCACATAAATTTTTCCCCCGATACTAATACACCCTCAGAATCAAGCTTGGCTTACTTAGCCTCCACTCTAATCACCTTGTCACAAATGTGCCATAACTTCTCATCCTCAAACTAATGACTTCTGATTTGATCCATCAAGGAGGATCAAGACTCCAAGCAAGTAAGTACACCACCATCCTCAAAACGTTTCAATCTCAGCAACCCATTAGCTAACCTCTAAACCTCTCTAGCCAAGGGTCGCTCCTCAACCCAAATAGTTGTAAGACTCCCTATACTATAATCATTTATGCTCAAAATATCAGCCACCATATTTGCTTTACCTAGTTGATACAATGTTGTCAAGTCATTATCCTTCAGAAGCTCAATCCACTACCTTTGTCTTCTGGTTGAAAATTTACTATAAGTTATGATGACCAGTGAAGATGTCGCAATAAATGCCATATAGATAATGTCTCTACAGTATTAACACAAATACATTAGTTGCGAACTCTAAGTCATGGGTAAGATAGTTCTTCTCATGAGTCTTCAACTATCTAGACGCATAAGTTATCACCTTCCTCTTTTACGTCAAGACTCTACCCAAGCCAATAACGGACGCATCACAATACACCGTAAAGGTAACACCCTCCTATGGCAATGTCAGAATAGGAGCTATAGTTAACAATAAATTGAGCTTTTGGAAGCTCTCCTCACACTCATCCAACCAATGGAATGGAGCATTCTTCTGAGTGATCCAGGTTAATGAAGCTTCTATAGAAAAAAAGCCCTGAATAAATCACCTGTGATACCCAGCTAGACCCATAAAACTATGAATCTCAATAGCTGAAGTAGGTTTATTCCAACCTTGAACCACCCCAATCTTTACTGGATCAACCCAAATACCTTATTTAGACACAATATGACCCAGAATTTCCACCAAACTAAGCCAAAACTCAAACTAGGTAAACTTGGCATATAACCTCTCCTCTCTAAGCAGCTAAAGTATAATCCTTAACTTCTACTCATGATTTGGTTTTGTCTTAGAGTAGGCCAATATATCATAAATGAAGATGATAACAAAAGAATCTAAATATGGTTGGAATATATCATTCATTAGCTCCACAAATGTGGATGAGGCATTAGTCAGCCCAAATGACATAACAAGGAATTCATAGTGCCCATACCTCCTTCGAAAAGCTATCTTAGGAATATCAAAAGCCCTGATCCTCAGCTGGTGATATTTGGATCTCAAGTCAATCTTTGAAAACATGGTTGCACCCTGAAGCTGGTAAAATAGATCAGTAATTCTAGGGAGGGGATACTTATTCTTGACTGCCACTTTATTAAGCTATCTATAGTCAATACACATTCTCATAGAGCCATCCTTCTTCTTCATGCACATGAAAAAAGCAACCCAAGGAGATACACTTGGGTATATAAACCCCTTACTCAAGATATTTTGGAGTTGCTACTTTAGCTTCTTTATCTCAGCCAAAGCCATATAGTATGGAGGAATAGAAATGGGCTTAGTGCCCATTTCAAGATCAATAGAAAATTCAATATCTCTATCAGAAGGGACTCTAGAAAGGTCTGAATGGAACACATCAACAAAATACTGAACAATAGGGATAGACTCTATCGGTGGTGTCTCAACATCAGTATCATGAATAAAAGGCAAATAGGTGAGACAACCCCGTCTACTAGCTTCCATGCCTGAATATATGATATAAATTTATTGGGATAGGATCTACTTAAACCTTGCCATACAATACCTGATCTACCCAAAATGGCTAAAGTCACAGTCTTAGCATAATAATCAAGAAGAGCCTAATGAGGGGAAAGCCAATCCATCCCCAATATAATATCCAAATTAACCATGTCAAAAATAATCATGTCAACTCAGGTCTCATATCCTAATAAGGTCACAAGAAAGGATCGGTACACCCGATACATTACTAAGGGCTCACCTACTAGGGTTGAAATATGCAAAGTCACCGATATACTATCACATGGTAAGTCAAATCCCAAGGAAGAATATACAAACACATATGAACAAGTGTAGCCAGGATCAAATAACATGGATGTAAGGTGATGGCGAATTGAAATAATACATATGATCACAATATTAGAGGCCTCAACCTCAAATTCACTCGAGAAAGCAAAACAATGGCCACCTCATCCTCCACTAGTAGAAGCTTCCCCTCTACCATCAAAATTTGTGGAAGCATCACCTGCTCCACTACCTCCAATTCGTCCACCTATGTAAATATAACCCCAACTTTGACCGTTAGTCTGTGAGGTTGTACCTCTAGTTGATAGTGTCAAATCCCTAATTGATGTTATGTATAAGAGTAGTGGGACCAAAAATGGGTCTGCATGGGACACTGCTGAATCATATGCTCTAGAGATCCACACCTAAATTATGATTTAGGAGTGAACGACTGCTGTGAAGAAATAGGAGGTATACAATAACTACCCTAGTCTGCATGCCTCTATTATGAGTTGGAAGAACCCTGAACTAAATGATATGAATCACGAGCACCTCGCCCTCCCTCTGATACTAGAAAAGTTGCATGAACCCCATGACGTTGGTACAATCCTCCTCCCCTAGTCATACCTCTTCCTCTAGATGAGGAACCTAAAAATTATCCAAATGTATGGACCCTTTTGGGGTCCCCAAAATCTTCTCTTTGCATGAGCTCCACCTCCTTGGTGGTATTAACAACTGACTAAAAAGATGCACCATCTTTAAATACCCAAAACATTGACTATCTAATTGAAGGCCCATGAGAAGAATTATCCCACTCATGATTTAGAGTTCGCGGTGGTAGTTTTTGTGTTGCAATTGTGGTGTCACTATCTATATGGACTCCATTATGATATCATTACTAACTATCACAACTTATAGTATATTTTTAGCCTGTGGGATTTGAATTTGTGGTAAAGAAGATGGAGTGAGCTCCTAAAAGACTATGATTTGACTATTTTCTATCATCTCAGGAAAGCCAATGTGGTAGCTAATGTATTGAGTAGGAAGATTTCTAGCATAGATAGTTTTGCTACTATTTGAGTAGAGTAATGGCCTTTGGCTAAAGATGTTCAGAGATTGGCTACTGGATTGGTTAGACTACAGCTTTTGGATAGGGGTGAATGTTTTATTTTATAGAGGCCCACTCATCTTTGATAGACTAGATTCGTAAGAGGCAGTTTGAAGATGAAAAGTTATGTATCATTCAAGACAAGGTGGCTAGAGGATAAGCTAGGGAAATGGTTCTTAATTCTAATGGTGTTTTGAGGATTAGGAGTCACATTTGTTTGCCCAAAGTGGGAGATTTGATCAGATTGATACTTGAAGAGGCTCATTGCACCAGACATTTCATTCATCCAGGAGAAACAAAGATGTACCATGACTTGAGCCAACACTACTGGTGGTGTGGTATAAAGAAGGATATATAAGAGTTTGTGGATAGGTGTTTGATATGCCACCAAGTCAAATATAAGAATCTGCAATTGGGTGGCGTGTTACACAGGATGCCCATTCCCAAGTAGAAGTGTGAATTCATTACCATAGATTTCATGATAGGTTTTCCTTCTACATTTATTAGCATTGATTTTATATGGGTAGTAGTGGACTGATTGACTAAGTCTTCCTATTTTATCATGGTCGAGGTGAAGTATACAACAAAGAGGTTAGTCCAGCTCTATATTAAGTAGATATTGAGGCTTCATGGAGATCCTATTTGCATTGTGTCATACCATAGTGCATTGTTTACATCCCACATTTGGAGGGCCTTACTGCATGGTTTGGGTACCCATTTGTATATGAGTACAATTTTTCACCTCAGATTGATAGGCAATCTAAAAGTCCATTCAGGTATTGAGGATATGCTACGAGCATGAGTCATTAACTTTGGTGCCAGATGGAATCAACACTTGGACTTAATAGAGTTTTCTTACAACAACAGTTACACTTCCAGTATTTAGATGGCCCTTTTTGAGCATTTGTATGGCCAGAGGTGTAGATCGTCTATCGAATAGTTTGACTCAGTAGTAGTGGAGAGCATGGGCATAGATATGTTGAGATAGGACCTAGAGTAGGTGCAATTGATATATAGTAGGTTGGTAACAACTCAGAGTCGCCAAAAGAGTTATGCTGACGGGCAGGTTCGACCTTTGGTATTCATAGTTTGTGATAGGGTATGGTTGAAGGTTTCACCCTTGAAGGATGTTATGAGGTTCGAGAAGAAGGTCAAGCTCAACTTAAGGTTTTATCAGTCCTTTTGAGATTCTAGACAGAGTGAGAGATGTAGCCTACAAACTTACCTTGCTACCCAACCTATCTTTAGTCCATCCTATGTTCTACGTCTCTATGTTGCGGCAGTATATTCCGAATGAGTCTCATGTGATCTCTATTGATTCAGTTGTGTTGAACCCACATTTGACTTATGAGGGGCAGTCGGTGGCCATTTTAGATAGGTAGATAAGGTAGTTGAGGACTAAGGAGAAAGCTTTTGTGAAGCCCAAGAGTGAGGAAACATGGGAGATATAGACAGAGATACATGCCTGATACCCTCAACTTTTTGAGCCTTCATGTATGTTCCTTATCTCATGTTCGAGGAAGAACATTATTTTTAGTAGTGGATGATGTAATGACCTTGAAGGTCATTTTTGGTATTCTCAACAAAATTACCATTTTGTCCTTCCCAAAAGTTGTCTTAGGCCATTTCTTGTTAAGCCTAAAGTTAGTTTTTTGAAAACCTTATAAAAAGTTAGAGCTTTGCTAAAAATAGAGTTTTTAAAGGCTTAAAGTTTGAAATTTTGAGTATTGTGGTCATCTAGAGTTTCAGCTATCAAAATGCAATTTTGTCACTTCCATCAGCTCCAAAATGCAAAATCTAGTCTAGAAGAACTGATGGAACTAAACTGAGTTAAAATAGAAATTTTGGACCCAAAGTTGCATTTTTAGTTGAATTCAGATCATAATTTGACTTTGGTCAATATTTAGAGTTCAGAAGCTCAAGTTAGAATTCCAACAGTTTCAGTGGTTCCAGGTGGTGAAACTATGATAGAAATGGTCTCATTGTAATATTTAGAGTTTTTAAGGGTGGTTTGGATATTTTAAGTTTTAACTAGTTCTTTGAGTTTTATCGAGTTTCAGGCCATGGAGGATTCAAACTCGAATTTTGATGATTCCATTGAGTCCAAAACATCATTTCTCGTGGGTTTCATGCTTGGATTGTGTGTTTTGGGTTCTAAACAAACCTCGAAGGCCCATTATGTGTGTGAAATAGTTGGTTTGGACTGCAATCTGCGTCAATCATTTTAGTAGTCCACGTTCGCGATGTTTCCCTCCGCGTTCGCTGAGTGTTAACCTCCTAAGCCTCTATATTCATGGATAGAGACTGCGCGTTCGCAGAGTGTCAGCTGAATTGACCTCTGCATTCGCAGATGTTTTTCTGCGTTCGCGTAGTGTATTCATGACTGAAACAGTATATAACTTTAAAATGATGGGTTCTATTATTTTCACCAATTTTAATACTCTAAGCTCAATTTTGGAGAAAAACTTTAAGGATTTTCAAGAAAAGACTATTGGATAACATATTTCTAACCTATTTTTCAATTCTCATTGATTAAATTGTGATTTTAACATGGAAATTGGGGATTTTACTTGAAGAAATTGGGGTTTTCTTGGAAAATAATTTTTTATACAAAAATAATGATTGAGAGTTCATTTTAACTCTTTTTTTAAAAATGATTTTCACTATTAGATTCTTTATTACTTGGGAACATTTTCAGGTAAAAGTTTCTAGATTTTAGAAATCTTTTTCGGTATGAAATTTTTGGACCATTTTGGCCTTTTCACCCAAATTACTTGATTTTAGTGTCATTAGTTTCATAATGTGATTGTGATGCTATATTTGACTAGATTATGGTGATTTGGATTACTGTGAAAAGAAAAAAGGTTTTGATTTTACTTGATTGAGACTTCTATTAAGGCAGGTGGACTTCTAACCTTTTGTTAAGTATGATTGAACCTTGTATTATCTTAGGTGAATGTATTTGGGTGATTTGTGACATGAAATTGGTTAGAATTATATTAATGTGGGCTTTGACCATGGAATTTTGAATTGGATAATTGTAAATATTGTGAATCCTTGACTAGTGAAATAATTATAGATTTATGATACTTGTGAACTTGTGGATTATCAGGTACTGATGTGGAGACTGTGCTAATATTGTGATTTGTACTGATATCAAGATTGCATTGATATTGAGATTTTGATGATGTTAAAACTGTATACTTATGATGATATTGAAATTGTATTATATTGAGATTGTGTACATTGCATCCATTATTACTTGTGCATTGAAACTTGTGATGGCTACAACTGAGAGATGTGCAAGGTAATACATGGATTGGTGGCAGAAGTTTCTACTAGTCAATGATTAGTCATAGTTTCTATTGATGTGCCGAGTTAATATTTTGGCAGATGATATGGTCGAGTTTTCTGCCAGTCATATGAGCATTGACCGAGGTTTTTTCCAATAATGTTCATGGATACATGGTCAACGTGAGGCCCCCATGGGTTCCGGTCTGAAGATATTAGTTGATGTGTATCGTAGGATAGGTATGCATCATGATTGTCAAGACCTGGACCTAGGGCCTAGCCGTGGCATAGTGAATATGACACCTGAAGGCATCCTATCTAAGCCTCATGTTCATATCATAAGCGTTCATAACGTAAAATAAGCATACATAAGAGAATAAGCAAGCGAAATTACATAGAAATAATATGTCATAGTCCCCATAGGGGAGTATATATCAATCCATAGTCCAAATCATGCCTCTACATCATAGATCTTGGCACAGACTAGCACATAGCTCACTAGCTCACCCTCAAGATATACATCAAAAGTATGAAAATGATAAAGTTTCAAACATAAAGGGAATAGAAACATCATAAGGCAAGTTCCCCAAGCATGGGAACTCACCAAAAAGTCTTCAAGCTCAAATTCAAATCTATCCACAAAATGGAATAGTCGACCCGTTGTTTGTCCTTACATGGTTAGATCATGTAGTCAAAGAAGTATGCATTAGTACATAGAATTCACTATGTATGTAGGTATGCCATGAATCAAAGGACATCGTAATAATATCAATATGCATAATCATTATCAATAGGATAGGGGCATAATATGCATGAGTATGCAATTTTAAAATGATGTGAAGAAGCATCATAAAATCTATTCATAACCTTGACATACATATATGGGAATAAGACCATAACCGACATTCATAAGACCATGTAGACAATTACATGTAATCCTAATGTTCACTCTACATCGAGCTAAAAAGAGTCTATTTTGCCAAGGTAAAATCGATCCTCACCCTATAGGCTCTATCCTAGCACGGCAAGAACTATCATTTGACCTCACCCTTTAGGCTCTATCCTAGCACGGTGAGTGTCCATCATATAAGCTAATTGGATCCAATATCATACCTTTAAGGCATAAAACATAAACATTCATTCTTATAGTGGAACATAGTTATGAGACTATGGTATCCACAAAAGCCCTCTCAGTGCTAAGTCATATCAAATGGAATACATATATCATGCATATATATTGCTTTCAACATCGTTCATACTTCATTAAAATCATGCTTTCATAATTCGTAAATAGTCATCATAGCTTTCATGAAAATATCATGTCGTAAGAATAGTCCATCTACTTTGCTTTCATAATAGTGTGGGTAGATATTCCCACCTTAACATCATCATCATAAACGTTAGGGTTTTCATTACCCTCTTTATCATATCATCATCATAGCATTCATAACATCATCATTGTCATAAAATATGATTTCACATATTGAGATCATAATCATGAAATTTCAGATCTTCATCATAGGAGACTAGGACTAGGTGTGGATCCATGGACAATTGAGTCAAAATCATGCAATTTAATAGGATTCATAGAGCAAAACATGCATTTAAATCAATTTAGGACATTAGTAAAGGAATCCACATCAAATCATTAAGACCTAATCATACATACTTTGAAATCACATACTTTTGCTTGAAAATCATGTACATCATAAAATTCATCATCATTCATGCATAATTAGTCATAATCATGATGTAGAAATCATAATTCATGCATTAGAAATCATAGCTTAAAAACCCATAAGAATTCATCATAATATTTTGATAAAAACAAGGTTTTGGATTGGGCTTCAAAGATGAAACTAATCCATGAATGAATCCCTACATACCTCAAGAAGAATCCCTAGAATTGAGGAGAAAAATCTGAAAAACTTGATCAAACCTTCAAACTTTAGCTTAAGTGGAACCCTTGACTTAGAGAAAGAAATATTGAGAACCCTTGAGAAATTTGATAACTAAAAGCTTTGAATGAATTAGGATTAGGCTTTTATAGAGGTTAGGTTGGTTAAGGTAGTTAAGAGAGCCAAAAGGATATAATTTAGGACTTAGATGGATTGTAAAAGTAAAAAATACCCTTCATTAAAAATAATTGGGACCATCCAAGAAACCTCTCTTACGAGTCGTGGATGCATCTATGGTCTTTACTTGCTTCATGGAACTGGGTGTCAAAAAATCTGAGTTATTGGAATTGTAGCTTCTAGAATACGAACATTGTAACAACCCAAAATTTTTTTAAATCTACTTATGGTTAGCATTTTATGATGCAATACAAACCAGGTTTGAGTTTTGGTGGCCACGGGTTGAGTTTAAGTGGCCGAATGCAAATTGGGCTAGTAAGTGGCCTAGAAGGAAAGTTTCGGCAGTGTACTTCAAAAAGGCATAACTTTGTATGTGGGATGAACCATGTGAGATACCACATATCAAATTGAATATCTTTGAGTTATATTTGCAACACAAGTGGTTTCACTCAATTTGGACTTCGGATGAGGGAGATATGGCCCAACCAGTGAGACTGTCTAAAATTCCGAAGCCATTGGAGATAGGCTCAGACAAATGGCCAAGGACATTTGCACGGACCGTGAAACATTGAACGGTCCGTCTAGGGTCCCGTGCGGTGTCACAGTGAGCTTGGAGTGTCCTGGAACCACCCCTAAGCTAAGTGTAGGTCAACGGATCCTCAAACGAATCGTTTGTCACTTGACGAGCCGTCCACTATTCCGTGAAGGTGGACAGTGGCTAGTCAAAGGTTTGTCTTATGACTTTAGCTCTAAGGAAGACTAGAAGGTGCCTTGAACGAGACGTCTCACCTTGAACGGACCGTTTAGTGGTTCGTGAAGTGTAACAGAAAGTCCTCCGAGAATTCGCGTTGAAGAATTGGCTAAGGGAGGGTAGAAGGTCATTTGAACAGACCGTGTGACAGTTTGACTACACTGTAGTTTTTGTTTGGGTGTTATGTGCAGTGAAAAGTTCCATTTTATTAATGGTACTTTCACGATTTAACATTTCCCTAAGCCCCTTTTTGGTCCCCTAAGGTCTCCTAAACCCCTAAAACATTCCCTAAACCCTCATTCTTCCATTCAAACTCTCCTAT
>JBCEWC010001232.1:0-43081 GCA_038996855.1 Solanum aculeatissimum
TAAGATAACGGCAGGGGTATTTTTGGTCCAAAAATCTAACGGAGGGTATAAGTGGTCTATTTTGCATAGTTCAGGGGTAATTTTGACCCTTTTCTGTTGTCTAAATAATGTGTTTATTTAAATTTATTTATTTATTTTAGGACTTAGTTATTATTATTTAAAATTTAGAATTTATAGAGTTGAAATTATGGTCATGTTATACCAGAAAGAATTTGATGCTATCTAACTACTAAAATGTGCAACATATGTTGGTGGTAAAGTTAATAGTTAAATTTTTAAAAAAAATGTATTGATCAACCTAAACTTGAATTTTGAGTGGCCAAGATTTTTGACAAGTAAAGAATTACATAAGATGTTTACTTCAGCGTATATATCATATATATTCATATTGAAAAATTGTAATAACTTAATTAATTTTATTTGACTTTTATTTTATTGGTAAAAATTTAATGCTCAACTTTGTAATCTCCTTTCTTATTTTTCTTTTACCTTTTCCTTCCCCTATACCCCCAAGACAATAAAACATATTTTTAATAATTAAGTTGGAAAATAAACAATGACCAACTGTACCCGTTTTGCAAGAACAAAAAGTAGAGGACAATATTTCTCATGTGTATAATGTGTGACTAGTTCTTCTTGGCTCATTATGCCTTTAATCAAATTTTATCTTCACATATCTATTAAAAAATAATAATTAGTAGAGTGAAATTATTATTTTATTTCTATTAATTGATAAATTTTTTTATTAAAGTCATGATTCAAATTCTAATACATTTAATACTATCAATACAATGATAGGTAAAAGTGTTTATTGATTATGATAATATTTCTATTTTTCGAGAAATATTGTCTAGATAATCTAAGGATGAATTGATCAATGAAAATTTTCAAGAACATTAACTTTGTAAGTAAATTGGGGGTAAAAATAAATTTAAAAAATTTGTTCTATCTTGATTTCTCCAAAATGACAAGGAGAATATGAAAACCAAACCAGAATTTTTTTTGACATCTACTACCTCCGTCCCATATTATATGGACATCTTTTTATAAATATTTGTCTCATATTATATGAGCACTTACTAAATTAGGATAGAATTAATTATTTTTTTCCCATTTTACCCCCACCATTAATTAGTGAATTAATGATTTTTTCTAACTTAATTTAATGTACATTGATATAAATAAGGAATAAAATAGTAAAGTTCACTAGTCATTAATAATTTCTTAATAATTGTGTAAAATGAAAAATGATCATATAATATGGAACAGATAGAGTAATAGTGAACGGAGGGGGAGTATATATTTAGATACTATATTCACACTTAAATAAAAAACACAAAATACATTTTGTACCTTTACTATAACTAAGATATACAAACGTAAATAAATATATATAACACAATATACTATTAGTATATAGTGTGTGTATATTTAGGGATTCACATTTCATTAATTAAGAAACACAAACCTAGTATATTTTCTTAACATACTGAATATAGAATTGAATAAACATACATATACCAACAAATACTAATATACGATACACCCTTAATACGAATACTCTTAATTGAAAACTAGTTCAAGAAAATATCTTGAGTGGCCTTTGGAACCTTCCTTTTTGTCAGTATGTTTATCAGCTTTTTATATGCACGTGTGACGTGCTCTTGTGTTTTCTGCTGGAAGTCAGGTCAAATCTCTTTAGCTTTTCTATTATTAATTAAAATAACCTTAAATGTTTTCTCTGTTTCTTTTTAATAGTCACGTTTTTTTTTTTAGTTTAGAGCTAAACGATATAAACTTTAATTAATATTTTAAGATGTATTTTTTAATCATATTAACATAAACAAATTATAACTTATAGTACTTTTCGTATATCTTCAAAGAAAACATAATTTTTTTATTTTAAAATAATATAATGTAATTTAATTTTTTTTTTAAAAATCAATTTAACTCTTCAAAAGCAGAATGAAATGTGACAACTAAAAAAAAGGGATGGAGTAGTATTGTATCCTAAAAGCACAATATAATGTGACAACTAAAAGAATACATAATTTTTATTTTAAAATAATTTAATTTTGAAAATAAGTCAATTTTACTCTCCAAAAGCACAATACAATGTGACAACTAAAAAAACCGATAGAGTATTATATGTTACTCCTCTGTTCATCTTTACTTGACCCCTATTGACTTGACACGGAGATTAAGAAGTAGTAAATGATAGGGATAATTTTACCAAATCATTCAAACTTTGAATATAATTAGTACAATGTATTGAAAAATATAATAGGGAAATAACTATAATTAATGGCAAGGATAAATTAGGAACTAAATGTAAAATTATCTCCTAATTTCATAAACTAGACAAGTATTATTAAACATCCTAAAATAGTATAGGACCAAGTAAAGATGAACGAAGAAAACACTGATTATACACACATTTTTCTTTCAGTTTACCCTCTCATTCAGTAATTAATTAGACGACTATATATAGATCTGCCGACTTCCCTTTTCAAGTAAAAAGACAAATTGACTGCCAATCCCCATGCATGCAACCTCCCACGTTTGTATACCCTTAATATTAAAGAAAAGGAAATAGTTCTTTTTAATGCTAAAAAAATAATAGTATCTAGTCCGCTAGTGATATTATCCGCTTTGGATTCGCGACTTCTCGATTTTAAAATACGTCACTAGTAGGTAAGGTCTATCAATGGCGAATTTAGAAATTGTATATCATGGGTGGTCAATTATTTTTAATTTGAAAATTACTACATAGAGTGAGTGCTACATTAATATATTTTAATGAATTATTTAATTTTGTACATGAATAATACTACTTGTAATAGATGGCAATGGGTGCTTAAGCACCCATAATTAACCATGTACATCCGCCACTGAGGTCTGTTTAGTCATATATCTAACATCTCTCCCGTGTTTTTCTGATATAGAACTTCTATCTAAAGATGGATTGTTATAGTTACTCCCTTTGTTTTAATTTATCGCCTATTTTTTTTAATCAATGCCAAAAAAAGTTTACATAATTTTATATTTGATAAATATTTAATAACACTATTAATATTTTGTCCAACTTATTTGGCAAAAAGTCTAAAAAAAAACTCTTCTATTTATAAATTTAAGGATATATAGTTATGTGAATTATGAAGTCTTCTCATATTTCCTAAACTTCGTGTATAGTTAAAAATACATTGCTTAAATTGGAATAAAGGGAGTATTAAATAGAAATAACATAGTAATATATTGTATTTATTATTTTTTCATGAAAAATTAAAACGACAGTTAAAATAAAACGGAGGAAGCTGAAGTAATTATTATCTCATCTATATTCATTGTGGGAAGTATTAACACATGACTAATCTTAGTCAATTAGGGAATGAAACCGTTGACGTCAAGTCTAAACCTTTTGTTTTCTTGTGGACATTATATTATATTGGTAATTCCCGCTCTCTTAATAGAATTTTTGCTTCCGCGTTAGGCAGCCATCTTACCAAAATATGGAAAAAAAATCTTTTCTTTTTATAAAATAAATATTGTTAAGAACTTTCTGACATGAAAATAAATTTAAAAGTTTGAATATGGAATTTGAATGATGTCTTTTTATTATTTTTTTCGTTTCATTTTATGTGACATTCAGTGACTTGACACGGTATTTAAGAAAAAAAGAAGACTTTTGAAACTTATGGTCTAAGACAATTCTTTTATATTTGTTTGACTGAAAATCATTTCATTAAGGATAAAAGAAAAACTTTAAAGTTAAATTGTATCAAATTATAATAAGGTGATATTCTTTTGGAAATGAATTAAAAACAGAAAGCGTGCGACATAAAATGAGAGAGGGAGTAATATATAAATGTTGAGATTTCTAGCAAGCTCCAAGGGCAGCCCTAGACCTAGCCTATATGGACAGATTCACGTGAATATGGTAACATTTGCTCAAAGTTTGTATTTAAACTAAGAAATTCACAAAATATTTATAAATATTTAATCGTGAATTCAGTTATTACTCATACATATAATTTTATTTGCATATGTATTTGTATATGCATATTGAGAACTTCTAATGAGATGGAATAATATGATTAGTGAACATTATATATCTAACCTAATTTATTTTATATTGAGGCATAATTGTTATAATTGTGTAATTTGAAATTAAGCATTTGATACATAAAATAAGTCAATCCAAATAGGCACTAACAAAAGAAAGAGTATGAATGTAATACAACACTAATTCTATGTTTTTTGGTATAAGGTACTACTAGTATGATTATTGTTTCATCAACTAAAACATATATCTATGCAGATGTGCCATAAACAGTACATCAAATTATGACTCGTGTAATCTATTTAGGTTTATTTTATATCTTGGTGTATTTTAACCTGTTTAATTCAACTAATTTTCAAAGTGGGCTCATATACAATTCACACAATCGATGAGAATATTTGTCCAAATATTTAAAAAAATATTCTTTTTAAAATTTAATATCTTATATAAAGTTATGATACAAGGGAAAAAAACGTTTGTTAGATAGTACTCTAACAATTAATAAAAAAAATTAACTTTAGTAAGAATTGAACAAACTAGCTTATGATTCAATTTCTAGTACATTTCAACTAAACTTGTTCCCGCGCAAGAAATTTGAAGCGGATCAATGACTTGTCCCCTTTTTTTTTAATCGCAATTCATATTGATATGTCTAAGCTCAGTACAACTCGTTCATTTGACATGCATGTGTATGGTGTGTCTTCGTATTGATCCTTGCTGCAGGTAACTGGTAAGTAATTTAACAAACCAACTTTTGTAATCTCAAATTGACCGTTGATGCATCAATCCCTAATCTCGTAATTTTCACCTGCAAATATTAGATAACAAGTAAACAATTGTTAATTTAGTTGTCAGAATTATAACTAGCAATATATGTACATTATTTTCATTAAACACCGTATTTACGAAAGTTTACAAGGAATTTTATAATCTCATTGCCTTAAACTAAATATTTATATCAAATTATCACTTGAATCTTATGGTTTTTAGACATCACGACATGGAGGGTGTTGAAGTTAAAAAGTTACTTAATATAAAAAAGGGAAAAGGGTAAAAAAATACCCCTCAATTTTATTTTGTTTTTTATCTTACCCTCGCCGTTAAAAGTAAGTTGAAAATGCATGTTAATAGACTTTTCATCCATACTCCTCAATTGGATGTAAAAACCCAAATAACATAATTTTGACCTGTTTTATATATTACCTAATCCCTTAATAACCCAAACCTGACCCGTCCTAAAAAACACCAAACTTAAACTAATCTAAATCCTAAAACTACCAATTTTTCAAAATCTAAGCCTTTATCTTGTTTTCTTTTTCCCCTTCTTTCCTTTCAAAAAATAGGCACGGTATATAAAAATCTCTAAACAAAAGAGTAAGCAAACTAAGCAAATCAAAGCAAATAGGACTTCATAATAGGCTCAGATCAGTATAATCAAGGAAATGAGACAATGAATCCGTCATGGCTACAATCCGTAACAAGTTGGTGGAGGTAAAGGAGATGAAAATGAAGACGACGACTATGACCACGAAGAAGCAAAAGGTGACAATAGCGGGGCAAAATCCGGATCAGTCAAATCGGTTCATTTTTGCAGCCATGACATCGTCTTCTTCTTCTCCTCTTTGCCCCCATTTTACACAGATTTAAGCCGCAATTTTAATTCCAGATCTTCATACATACATATATAGAGAGATAAATGAATTTTTTTTATAGTCTCTTATCCATTTTAACAACAACAACAATCCCAATAATAATAATAATAATAATTTCAACAACAGCAAAAACCCTTTTCAAGGGATTCACATATGATGAGGAGGAGGAAAAAAGAACAAGAAGAAGAAGAAGAAAATGATGATGGTCGTACTTTAGGATTTTGAGAAATGGGAATTGAGTTAGTTAAGTTTGGTGTTATTTTAAGACGGATTGGGTATTTTTGACCCTTTGCCCTATAGAAAAATGTCATTCTTTTTTTGGATTGACCAAAAAGTGAAGATTTTTTCATAAATTGAAATAGAGAAAATATGAATTACCTTAGCGTGGATCGTATAGACAATCGTATCGTCAATTGTTGAATAATTAACGGTAAAAACTTGAGCTCCTTCTTCCTCTATGATGTTTATAACATCTTGCAATGTGAAATTCTTTTGCAAACCCCTAACTAAAATCACCTCTAGAGTTGAATCCAACTCTTTAACTTCAACCATAGGTGTTTTTATAGTACAAGTAATTGTGCCTTGTGCTACCTTCTCATCCTTCATTCTCTTTAATACCTCTATTCTTTCTTTTAATTCCTCAATGTAAGTAATGGCTTGATCAACTTTATCTTGTTGTGTCAGCACCTCCTGAAATCAAATAATTTCTCTAGTAATTAGTCAAGGAAAAGTAAGGGGGAAAAAGATTCATTACAGTATCATTTAGAACTCATAAACTTCAAATTCTGAATTCGTCTCAATCATTATGTACCTTGGAGTTGTGGTGTGGAGGAATGAGAGCAAAGAGATTAGAAGAAAGATACTTCATTTGGATTCTTCTGTTCTTTTCCAGTGTTTTCCTGTCTAGCTTTTCTGAAGCACTAATAATGTTCCTCCTGCTTCCCATGTCAGATGAACAAGTGATCACTTTGCTGCTGCCTAATTTGGGGATCTGTTAAAGTAGCTTGAAGCATGCGCTCATTTATAGAAGACAGGAGCAATAAATTAGGAAAAGGGGAGGAAATAAGTATCAAACATTGTAGGGCCAAAGAGAAATAATTATGAGTACTCACTATAATAAAAACAATTTTTAGCCATATATAATTATAGAAAAACAACACAAAGTACATCCAATAGTGAAATGTTTTGTTAAAATTGGGCAAAACCCAAATTATTTACTTTTTTACCTTTTTTTTTTCCTTTTTATTTCGGTCATTACGTCAATTTAACTGCTATGAATTAATTCTCTGTAATACTCTTTTAGTATATTGATAATATACCGATATCATATAGGATTGATCTTAATCTTTTGTGATATTCTGCCCGTATATTGATACCCTATTGGTATCATATAGGATTAGACTTTTTTTTAAGAAATAAATAAAAAATAATTTTAAAAAATTAAACTCTAAATTAGTATAAAATATACTCTTTTGTGATACTTCGTCAGTATATTGATACCATATTGGTATCATGTAGCACTGACCTTAATCATTTGTAATACTTCATCACTATATTGACACTCTATCAGTATCATATAGGATTGAACTTATTTTTAAGAAATAAATAAGAAACAATTAAGAGATAATTATTAAAAGTCACAATCTTATTTATTAAACTATAAATTAGTAGAAAATATATTATTTGTGATACTTCATCGGTATATTAATATCATATTAGTATCATAAAAGACAACTTAATCATCTATGATACTCCATCAATATCATATCGAATTGAATTTAATCATCTCTGATACTCTGCCATTATATTGATACCCTATTGGTATCATATAGGGCAGACGCTAACATCAGCATAACGTTGGCGTGTGAATTTTAAACATATACAAATTAGGGGACATAAATATAAATAATGTACTTCAGAATTTCCATAATTATATATGTCTATGTCGTGTATATAATTAACGATAATATTATATTTAATTAACCTATAATACAACCAAACTTTTTTGGTTGTGTTTTGTTAGAGAAACAAATATCTTGTATGGAAGGAAGCAAGTTGGGAAGTTTAATTAGGAGAGAAATTAGTAATGGACCACAAAAAAAGTCTCTTTAGCCTTGCCGTTTTAGTTAGCCTCCATTATACATACATAATACATTGTCATAGTTTAGAGTTTACACTCTGATTGAGACTTTTCCTTTCTCAAGTAAAAGCTACATGAAAGCGGCTCCTCTTGGTGTAGTTAATCTTAGTCCCATTTTTAATTTAATTACACATGTTAAGGGCATTAGCGGAGCCAGTATTTTCATCAAATGTGTTCATACTCTTAAAACATGGGTGGATGACTTTTGTATCAAGAGTGTTCAACAATTGATATATATCAAAATATCTATATCAGAAAAAAAAAATTGACAAAGGGTGTTCATCTGACCACCCTTCGGTGAATGTAGCTTCGCCTCTGGGCTTAAAGGGTCATTATTTGTTTGATCAAAGTACCTTTTAAACCATGGTTACATTAATTAAGAGTATAGGTATCAATACCAATTTAGTTTGTATTTTATTTTCCTCATTTGCGGCATATATGTAGGCTAAAATTTTACCCATCAGTTTGCTTTTTCATTTTTTTTTAAATGCAACCAATTGACTTTTTTTTTTAGTTTTTATTATTTTAAATGACTTTTTTCTTTAATTAAGAAATTCATTATTTAAGTCTTCTCTTCAGAAATTGGTAAAATCCCATCACCATATCCCAAGTTTGATTCAAATTATATACTCTCTCTGTTCCACTATTATTCTTTGTGTAATCACAAATATAGCTTTGTAACTAGTGTAATTTATTTTTTAGAAAATATAAAACTTTAATAAATAAAAGCACAAATATGAAAAAAAAATTTAAATATTTATCTTAAGTTTTAAACAATGAAAATAGCCCCCAAAATTAAGTTAACATGGAACAAAGAGAGTACTTTCTTAGTTTTAAAATACTTATCAATACTTGTCAAGTTTTATTTTTGAATGTCAAATTAAAGAACATGAACTTTTTACTAACATTTTAAGATTTAATTTTCTTTTCTATTGAGATAAGAAAAATTATAACTTATAATATTTTTTTATAGTTTCAAATATATAAATTTTAATTTTAAAATATTTAACTCTAAAAATTATTCAATTAATTTTTAAAAAGCAATATATGACAAGTATTTTGGAGGAGAAAAAGTACAACATTATTTTCATAAATTATTGTCGGAATTTGTCCCAACGAATATCTTTTTCGACATCGTTTGCCAACAATTCATTGTCCCTTTTTAACCTAAAGAAATTGAAATGAGAAAAAGAGTCCGTTTGACTTAGTTGGAAAAAAAATTAGCTTTCAAAAAGTATTTTGAAAGTTTTTTTTAAAGTGTTGAAATTTATTTTAAAAAAAGAAGTTATATGTTTGGATAAAAATGTTGTAGCTGAAAAAAAAGTTATTGATGTGTTTGACACATAAGTGTTGTTAAGAACTTTTTTAATTTAAAAATGTCTAAAATACCCATCAAACTGTTAACATTATAAAAAGTTATTACTTTAAGATTTTTCTGTCTAAAAAATAAAATAAAGTAAAATAAATTTATATTTTAATTCAAATCCAAAATAAACTTATTATTTATGTAAATTTTTAATACATAATTTATTTTAAAATTTTAAAATATATAATTTAGATAGATCACATGAAAATTTTAAAATGTCTTTTAATTTTGTTTATGAGTAATAATTATTATCTGTCATATTAATATTTTTCTGTTATGATAAATTATTTATAAAAAGAATGAAGAAAGAGTATAGAGAGAGCAGCGGCGCAGAGTGCTAGTTTGGAGACTCGCTAGTTTGCGTTGAAATAATGGAGAAGGGAGAGAATATTAGGGTTAATTTACTTAAGGGCATTTTTGGTAATATGAAAAATATTTAGAGTAATAAGGTAATTTTTTTGGTCAAACTTTAACAACTTAAAAGCTGAAAAATAAAAAGTTGGGAAGATAGTGTTTTTAACTTTTAACTTATTTTAAATAATTTTTAACTTTTTAAAGCTACTTTAAAAATTATCAAATAGTTTAATAAGCTAAAAAGAGTTTAAAACCTGCTTTTAAGCTAAGCCAAACGATTACTCTACTTTTTGTATAGTATGAAATATATAAAGGAATTTTTCAGCAATATTTTTCCAACCGAAAATAAATTCCCACAACAATATATATATTTTTGGATGCTTCTATCTTGCCATATTAATTTGATTCAAATCTCTTAATTAATTTAACCATGATTTAGAAGATATTTTAATCAAACAGATACTAACCCTTAGATATTAAATTAAATTAAATAGATGTACTTAGATTAAGAATGCACTGGACAAATGAACTAAATATATAATGGACGAGAGCCGCTAATTCCTACTTGCACATGTTCATGCAATGACTTACCACATGTTTATTAGTTCCTTGCTAGCGTACCCGACAATACTATACATATAATGAAGTCGTCGTCATTGTCGCACAACTTCACTCGATGTATTGAATTTGAACTCTGAAGATAGAGAAAATTCTATTGAGAGCGCTATCTTCGAATGGGTCTTGTAGTGCGTAATCTGAATCTAATCGGGATTTTAATGTAGACTTCAAATACTTGATGAAAAATCAAAAATAAAAATAAAATTTTCCAAGTCATAAAGTTGAATTCTTGATTCCACTAGTATATGCCATTTCATCATACCAATTAAAAAGATCATTGGCACTAGCTAATTACTAAATTAATGTGCAACACATGTTGGTAACTAAATAATCAAACAAACAAACAAAAAAGTTGTCTACATGCTTCGACCAGCTTATATATGTATATATATAGTCAATATTCTTGACAAAAAGAATTACATATTGTTTACGTCATTTCTATGACGGCATCCATGCATTCTCACTAAATCAGATATATTATTGTTAAGGGCTCTAGCTAGACAGACCAAAAAGGATGATTTTTTATTTTTTATTTTTTGTTAAATTAAAAAAAGAGACCTATTTAAAATTCAGTCTATATATTTGGACTTTAAAGATTTTTCTTTAACACAATTACAAAACACCTGCCCCCTATAGGAGGCATATAAGATCATTTTTTCAATTACATTTAGAATAATGACAAAATATTATTATGTCCCAAAACTGGCCATCGTATCAAATGGTGTAAGGCCCAAAACAAAGAATCCACAATTCAATGAATCTGGGCCTGGGATATATGGTCCGTTTAATTTGTCGGATTTTATTAGTTTGGAAAAAGTTTCTTCCATATAACCACTCAAAAATATTTTAATTATATTTTATATTTATAATTTGGATAGTTATATTTCGTAACTATAACTATAACAGTGATTGTATATTTCGCTATACAATTCGCGTTGCATTTGTATAATTTGCTATACGATTCACAGTTATTGTATAGTATTTGTATATTCCGCTATACAATTCGCGCATAACGTTTATATCATTCTTTATACAATCCGCAGTGTTTGTATATTTTGCTATACAATTTGCGCAACATTTGTAGAATTCGCTATACAATTCAAAGTTTTTACATGACGTTTGTATATTTTGCTATACAATTCGCGCACAACATTTATATAATTCGCTATACAATTTGCATTGTTCGGATATTTCGCTATACAATTCGTGCAGCGTTTGTATAATTCGTTATACAATTTGCAGTGTTTGGATATTTGACACAGTTCGCTATACAATTCATTATACAAACTCAAACAGTAATTATACAAAAAATGTTAGTCGCGAGCAGTAATTATTCCAAACTATAATTATGGTAACTATTTAACAAGTATATATTTGTTTATCTGTGTATTTTTTCGTAATAATTATAACCTTTATTTACACAAATAGTGATTCTCTTAAAAAAAAAATACATGTATATGATACATGGTAAGAGTTTGAGTTTATAGTAATTACACACGATATATGTATCTCTTTATTTCAAGTCTAAAATATATGTTATTTTAAAAAAGTACAGTGACCTATATAAGTAATTTTTTTGTAGGGTGGGGCAGGGATGGAGTGGCTTATGATGGATCATGATACAAGTGTATGTCATAAAATATAAGTTCCATACGGTTGCCAATACAGCCACTACTAGAAATAGAAGTTTTGCCCACCTCGAATCAATGAAAAATATGTGTTATAACACATGATTTTCACATTTTAATACCATCAAACTATCTGACTGAGATAATCAGGAAGGAAAATAGATTCTCTTAGATTCAATCCTATTCGAGAATCAAGCGTCGAAACATCTAGAAGGGTTCACTTAGAGTTATTCAAGTACAGATACCTCCCGCCCCTAACCGACCCTTTCGAAAATACTAAAGAATAGCTATAAATAGAATTTTTTTTCCTCACCGATTCAATCAAAATATCTATAGAATAGTCTGTGAACATTTTTTCAAAGGGAAAATAGTTGAATTTTTTTATAGTACATTTCATGGATACAATGTATTCTGCAACATTTCAAAACAAATAATCATTATGATTCATAAATAAACAAAGCAAAAATTCTTCTATTAGTTTCATCATACATAGCACAATTTCATGCTGCGGTTATAAAAGATGGATGATAATTTATTACTATACATCACATTATGATGCATTATTCCTTTGAGTGTACTCAAAGCTGCAAGACTCATTGTCAGCATGCTTTCCCCTTTTTACTGTTATTTGGCCAAAGGCGTGCGTATATATTTGATCATCAAAGTTATGGCCTCACCATCATAGTTCAGCAAAAGAACATATATACTACCACAAAAATCATAAAAATAGACAGAGTCCACTGCACTGCAGCCTTTGTTTCTTCCTCATCAATTTCTTCGCCCTTTGCTTTGGTGGAGAAAAATATATTATACCCTCCATTCCATTTTTATCTTGTATTTTTTCCTTTTTAATATGTCTTAAAATAAATGTCTAACTAATTATAATTAGAAACAATTTAACTTTGAAATTCTTCTTTTATCTAGAACTAATTTACAACAACACAAATATTTAAGATTATTTTAGACCACAAATTTCAAAAGTCTTTTTTTCCTTAAGTACCATATATCAAATCAAACGATGCCACATAACGGAGGAGGGAGTAGTTTGTTTCGAGAAAAATAACAAACTTAAGGAGTGGGGGTGGTGGTGGTAATTCTTGTAGCTACAATAATGTCGAAAGAATTTCTTAGTGAGTCAGATACTATTTTATAAAATGAGTGAAGAGATGTCGGGTATATAAATAAACATGTTTTACCAACTAGTGACACGTTTTAAAGTTCTGCGGGACGGACAATATCACTAGTGGGATAGGTCGTTAAAAATGGTATCAGAGTCACTCATGTGTCAACCTTGTCGATGTGAGTCAAAGTTCAACTGAGTTTAGGCAAATTCCAGTGAGGCGGGGCAAACCTCAGTTCTGAGTTTAGGCGAATCCCAGTGTTGCCTTGTCGATGTGGGTTCAACTGAGTTTAGGCAAATTCCGGTGAGACGGGGCAAACCTCAGTGCTAAGTTTAAGCGAATCCCAGTGTTAGCCTAGGCGATGTGGATTCAACTGAGTTTAGATAAATTCAGGTGAGGTGAGTTTAGGTGAAACTCATATAGTGAGGCAAAATTGAGCCCATAAATGGGGTTATCTAACAACCCATCATTAGATAAAAGACTCACATCGGCAAAACACATAAATAAACATGTTTTACCTACTAGTAACGCGTTTTAAAATCGTGCGAGCCTAGATCCAAAGCAGACAATATCACTAGTGGACTGAATCGCTAGACCTAGTGCCTCAGTAATCAACTATACATTTCATCTGTCCCACTATCCTCCTAGTTGCTGTATTAAATTTCTACAACTATATGCTCTTTTTGTATTCTTTTGGCATCCTATTCTTTCCTTCACCTCCTTTTGTATTTGGTTGATCACCTCCACAGCTTGGCTCATCAGATTTTAAAACTGCATTCAATTTCTAGCTTTTCAAGTATGATATATCAATGCTCCGAAAATATGTTGAATTGTTTGATGGCTGAATGGAATTTCTAACCTTCTGAACTAAGCTTGTTTTATTTCTCTTGTCAAAAGATTTTTGCAATCTTAGGAAAGAAACTTAACCCTTAATTATACAAGTATTTGTCTAGATTACCATAATTTATCCACTAATTGAAATAATAAGGACAAATTTTTAAAAGTAATATGCCTTTTTTTATTTTCTCAAACATCAAATAATTTAAACAGATTCTGCTTATCGACATGACTAATAATTGAGACGATAAGATAGCACACTCTAAGAGAAAATCCAATCATTACATGCCTTCAATACAAACCTCGTCAACAAATTGTGGGACTACAAAATATATTTTGGAGTTGTGGCAACATATAAACTAAAATAAAAATAAAATAAATACTGGAGTAGTAATTAAATTGCCACGTCACTGCTATCAACTGCCTAGTCAGCTATGGCCCAAGTCATATCATTCTCAAAGATCCAATGGCATACTTCAATGAGACCCGGCCCGGACCCTAATGCCACGAATGCACCGTGACCTGGACTCCATGATGACGTGTCAACATGACAGATGGCAACACCATGATTTATCTTAGCCTTTGTCCCTAAGTTAAGAATGTCTGCTTGGTAGACCCTCACTTTTGGGACAGAGTGGCAGTAATACAGTAGGTATGGGTACAAGCTCTGATGGCATGACACTGATTTGGTAACTCTTCCGCCGTTGATTCCCTTGACCTTTCCGATCAATATTTCTCCCTTTGACCCGGCTACGTTGTCTGTGGTCCTTACCACCACATTGTGGCCTAAGACCGAGACCGCAAAGTCGATCATGTCCTCGATGGACCCCACGCATCGCTTGGTCTCGCCTGGGCTTGGAGCGCGCTCACATTCCGCGAGCGCGTTCACGATCACATGGTCCATGGTGGAGTTCTCCTGTGCGTGGAAAATGGACTTGAGTTCGGTCAACTCTTTGGTAGAAAATGGTAATTTAGACAAAATTGTCCGGGGCAAAAATGACCTCCCGGGCATTTTGTCCCGAATGTCAGGCATTTTCATCACGGTCCCTTCCTTCAACATGGATTCTCGGAAAAATTTACCCTCTTCTACCCATTTATTCACGGTTTTGCCATTGGTCTTCAAAGAACCAACCGTTGGAGGGGTTCTTTTGGTGTATCCAGCAAAATTGACACCCTTTGGAGAGTACTCTTTGAACGAATTGTTTACACCATAAATTTTAAAACCAACAGAAGGAAATTTAGCTCCTTGACTACCATATCCTTTGAAAGTGTCCATTCCTTCGTTAAATGTTTTTCCATAATTCACAAAATTCACCTTGCCTGTATTCGAACCCCTTGCATAAGATGTAAATGTGTCACTGCCTGCATTTGCTGCGTCCCTATAACTTTCGAAACTATCAATTCCACTGTTGCCACCCGACCCATAATTCTTGAAATTATTATTCGGGTTGTTAGAATTCGATGAATAAGCCTTAAACGAATCATTTGCAGCATTGCCCGATTCGCCATAGCCATTGAACGATGATCCAATAACATTTGACGTGTCACCATAAGTAGCAAATTCAGCTGGAACCCCATTTCCATTTTTGCCGTAACTGATAAAAGATTCCCTTCCGGAATTCGTATCACCCACGTAGCTTTTAAATGAAAGTTTATGATTGTTACCATCCGAATCGTAAGAAGCGAATCGGAGATCAGGGACATTGACACGTGGCATGTAGTTCTGGAAAGTTCCTCCGCCGCCGGTAGCTCCGGCTGCGTAGGATGTGAAATTTCCAGTAGCTACATTCCCATCTGAGGCGTAACTCGTGAAATCCTCATGATGGCCAGTGGAGCTCCGGCTGTATTTTGTGAATTCTCCGGTGGCGAAGTTGACACCGTCGGAATAATTCTTGAAAGTGTCCCCTCCACCGAGCTGACCGGATCCGTAGTTAATGAAATTTTTGTTATTGTAGACGGCAAAATTTGCATCCTTACTAGGGCTTTTGTTGATGTATGGGTTCGATTCGGAAAAACAGAACAATTTGGCAGAGGAGCAGAAGGTGAAAATGTGGGCGGAGAGTGACTTTTGGGTAGCGAGATTTGTGAAGAAGGCGGCGTCCACAGCGGAGAGCGGCGAGGCTTTTGAAAAAAGGAAATCTGGTTTAGGGAGTTTGTTTGAAATTTGTTTGTTCCAATATCGAACAAGGGAAGCTTTTACTGTAAAGGGATTTTGTTTGGATAAAACTGAATCCTGCCTAATTTGTGCATTTGTTTGAGCCAATGAATAAGCCTACAAAAATAATAATAATGTTAAAAAGTAGCACAGATGAGTACTTTTTTTTTTTGAAAAAATTTAATTTGAAGCTAGTTAGTTATACTTACAGTGTAGGAAGAAGACAAGAAGAAGGAGAAGAACAAAAGAAGAGAAATGTTGAGCTTGACATTTCTCCTGTCCATTTTCACCTGTTTGGCTATTGGCCCCTTGTATGTTTGTTTCATAAACTTATGGAGGATAACGACATAAATAGAAGATATGAGGTGTTTTTCTGTACTTTCCTATTTTACTGACACTATTTTTTTTTAACCCATGTTCATTTTGTTTTTTTAACTTTCGGCGTATAATATTGATTTTTGAGCAACTTATTTAACAAAGAGACAGAGATTCTCATTGTCCATATTCGTTTAACAAAAGAAAAGAAAACAGTTCTGACTCAGATCTAAACAGGGGATTTCACTAAATTAAACCACACAAGGGAAAAAATGAGGAGTAACCAGTGTACTAAATTTTCGCTACGCATAGATTCAGAGGTAGAGTTACAAAAATTCATTACATTTTTACAAGAAGTTATTTTTAGAGATGGAAACTTTTAATTATTACATCATTTCTCTCATAATTTGGTTAAATTAAACTACACAGACAGGGGCGGACCTAGGGTATGGGAAGGGGTTTATCTGAATTCCCTCGGTGAAAAATTATACTTTATATATAAGTTAAATTTTCTATATTTTTGTATATATATTAAACTTGAACCTCTTAAAAATTAATTAAAGTCTAGTATAATGGTAGATTTCTTTTTAAATGAACTTTCATGCTCAGAGTTCGAATCTCACTCAAAACATTATTTTTTAGTTTCTCTTAATTATACCTTTGGAAATCGCACATTTATACTTTGCATTATTTTTTAGTTTTTCTTAATTATTCATTTGGAAATTATATTTTATTAGTTTAGTCACATATTTATACTTTTATATTTTGAACCCCCTGAATTAAAATTTTGGATCTGCCAGTGTATACAGACAGCCAAATTATCAGAGAAGGAACTTCTACAGAAATTAAAAAAGCAGCTTCCTTTTTGTTCATAATCCCAGCAAATCTTTAAAGGATACACTTACTAGGCAAATCTTTAAAGTTCTTTTAAGTACCCATGGTATCGTTCAATCATAGTAAAAAACGATAGGTATGTCTATAAGTGTAATTTAAATAATTACACGCATGCATTTATTAATTATACTTATATGTATATATTTTGAATGTTTTTTTAAAATAAATATAAACAAAAAATGGATCAATTCAACCATACAATCCACTGAAATTCTCCTCTGGTACGATAGTACTCTACAGTACTCTACAGTACTCTACAAGAACGGGTACAAGTCGAACACAAGAAGTTATATTCGAATCTATCTTTAATACTGTTTTCGAGAACATGCATACTGATAATGTAACAATTTTTTTATACAATTAATATATATTTTCTTCTGTTTAAATTTATTTGACTTATTTTTTTTTAGTCTAATTACAAAAGAATAATTCTGTAAAGGACCTTGAATACACTTCCTAAGCAAATCTTTAATAAAGTTCTATCTTCTATGAAAGACCGTCAACTATTGTAACATAATGATACACATATTTATAAGTGTAATTTAATTTATTACATGTATATAATATAAATAAAAATTAGATCAGTCAAATGACACAATTTGCCCAATTCATTATTCGACCACCCAATTTGCCCAAATTCTCCTATAGTACATTACTCACAAGGACAGATGAAAGTCATAAGTTCTAAATTCATCTTAACTTAATATTTTTCAATATGAATAATAGTAAACACTACTCCCTCCGTCCATCTTTATTTGACACTTATATTATTTTAGGATGTCCAATAATACTTGTCCAGTTTATGAAATCAAGAGATAATTTTATACTTAGTTCCTAATTTACCTTTGTCATTAATTATAATCATTTCCATATTATATTTTTCAAAATATTGTATTAGTTATATTTAAAGGGTAATTTGATAAAATTACCCCTATCATTTACTGTTTTTTAATCTCTATGTCAAGTCAATAGGGATCAAGTAAAACTGGATAGATATTTGAAAATCGAACACAAGAAGTTATATCGTGAATCTATCTTTACTACTTTATTCGAGAACATGGCAATACAAAGAATATATTCTATCTTGGAAAAGAGGAAATAAACACACTATGTTGATAAAAGCATATTATACTCCAACATCTGTTGTACAATGAAGTGGCAATAGTGGACCTGGGAGAGGTTAATTGGATGATATGCTTTCGATATTTGCATTGAAAATTTATCCAAAGGCTTAGTTAAACTTGGCAAATAGGCAAGTTGGAGATAATATTAGTGGACCACGTTATCAAAGCATTAGTGTCTTGCGCGGAAAACAAGACGAAGCGCAGGCAGGCAGACAGGCATAACAGTGCAGTAATACTAACTGACCACTGAACAGATTCCGATAGGACCTCAACAGCTAGACTTTTAACAAAGAGAGGATTTACGCATTCAACTTACAGTAAATGGTCCGTGTTTATACAAAATTACATAAATTATTTAATTTGAATGTGATAATACTTCATCCGTTCAATAATAGTTATCCATCATTAACTTGATATAAAATAATTATAATTAATGATAAAAATAAATTAAGAATCAAGTGTAAAATTATCTCTTCATTTCATAAAGTGGACAAGTATTCTTGAACATCTATTTTTAATATTGTGAATAAAAATAGATGGAGAGAGTATGTGTTAGTCAATCATCTTTGAATGCTAAGGGCAAATACCTCAATCTACAAAACATATTATTTTCTCATATTTATATCGTTCAAAAGTGACTCTGATTAATATCGATCATAAGGGAGAAGATTTGATTTTATAGAAAGGTATACACATGTCATCTCTCTATTGATTTGTTATAAACATTGAATGTAATAAGTTTTTACCTTGAACTTAGTCTTAATTCATCAAGCTAGTAAGAGTAAGAGTTTCAAATAAATGGGTCGATTTGAATTTGAGTTGATAGGAATAAACCGAGTTAATAAGCAAATGAGTCATCAACCTGCACAAAACTTGAATACGTCAAACCAATCAAGCGTTAATGAGCTTGTTTTGTCACCTTTGGTACAAAGGAAAAAATTTCATAACTCATTACATTTTCGAGAGTTTGAACTTCTTAAAGTGGATGGGTTTAAAAAGAATTAGTTAATGATCTATTAAAATAAAACTACTCACTTGTAACAATATGTTAAGAACATGCACACTGATAACAACAATAATAACATACTTAGTGAAATTTCACAAGTTAGGTATGAGAAAATAGAGTGTATGTAGACTGTATCATCACTATCTTAGGAAGATAGAGAAGTTGATTCCGAAAGACTATCGACTCAAATATATCAACCAAAGTAAAAGAAGAAAAAATAATAGATATACACATGTCATCTCTCTATCTAAGGTCATATCCTCGTTGATTTGAAGTTGTGTTATGTCTTATCTAATCACCTTTTCCCCTCGATCTACCTTACCCCTCTTATTAATCCCTAAATCCAACATCTCACACCTCTTAACTGAGGCATCAATATACCTCCTCTCCACATGCCCAAACCATCTTAGTCTCGCTTCTCTCGTCTTATCTACCACAGAAGTCACTCCCAGCTTTTCCCGAATAACTCTATTCCTAATTTTGTCACTCCTAGTATGTCCACACATTTATCTCAACATCTTCATGCCCACAAAATGCATATTGATAATGTAAGAATTTTTTTATGTAGTTAATATATACTTTCCCCATTTCAATTTGTTTGATTTATTTTTTTTAGTTCATTTAAAAAAGAATATTTTTTTCCTTTTTAACATTTCTTTAATTCCAACTTTACACATGACGTGTTTAATACTATAAAATTTAAATATATTTTTAGTTTAAGAGGCCAAAAATTAAAAGTTATTTTTATTTTCTTGAATTTTATCTGATTCAAAGTAGACGAAATAAATTGAAACGGAAAGGAAAGTAAAATAAAATTTTTACTTAAGAATAGTACAAGGAACAATCTGAGACATGCTTCGTCTTTGACCAATTGTGGAATCTTTTCTTTACTTTTGTTTATAATGAGTGTCAGTGACACCACAATGAAACTGGGAATCTTTGCTGTGTCGTCGTTTTATGTACCTATAACCACTATATCATTGTATTTTAGTTTAATTTCCCTATATAACAACAGTGGGCGGCAGTAAATATGAATTCTTTAAACAAAGATCGTTCTTTAGGACCAATCATCCCCTAATTATTTTGTCGTCAAGTCAAAATAAAAAGAAAAATATATTTAATTTTGTTTTTTCCTAAATATTCTACCCAGTTGTGTTTATAACATATGAATATTAAATATATACCGTCTAACTCTAGTCGAATTCAAAACTTAAAATTTATAAAATTTTCGAGATCTAAGTTATTTTTTAAAAGATTATTACAAGTATTCAGGGAAATTCGAACCTTCATCAAGAAGGTAAATAAAACATAAATGGGTTTTATGATTAAAAGCCTATTTTGTTATTGAATCTCAACACATGTTTATTACTCTTTCTGTCATCGATTTTTACTTGACCTCTATTAATTTGACATAGGATTTAAAAAATAATAAATGATATATGTAATTTTATCAAACTATCATTTGAATATAATTAATACAATGTATTGTAAAATATAATAGGGAAATAACTATAATTAATGACAAGGATAAACTAGAAACTATGTGTAAAATTATCTCTTGATTTCATAAATTGTGTATAAGTATTATTCGACATCCTAAAATAGTATAGGAATCAAATAAAGATGTAACAGAAAGAGATAGTAAATACTTGTTTAATAAATTTCTTATTATAAATTCGTGCAAAAACTACCAATTCCTAAAACCCTAGATCTGCCCCATGAGTGTGTTTCTTAATTCATTGATCCACGCGCGACGACTTTTGATGAGTTCACTGATTTAATAATTGGTTAATCGTCTTGATTATCCGCAAAGCTTGTCAGTTAATGACAACTTGCACTTTTCATTTTCATTATTACTCATAAAATATATAATTATGATTAAAAAAGTTTAGAGAGTTAGAAGGAAATTTCAAGCTCATATTATTTGTTGGTGGGACAATCACAAAATTTAAACGCACAACAGAAGCATAGAGACATTCACTGACATAATATCTTACTGCTTGCAATTGTTTTTTATTCTGTTTAAAGTATTTCTTTTTCTTTTGACAAGGATTAGTCATGACATGTTTTGACAACACTTGAACAAGGAAAAATATGGAAGATTCTTTTGGGCCTAAAATAATGGACGTCTGAAAACATTATGGCCCATTAAAGATAGAGATAAAAGCCCAAATATTTCAAACGACCACCTTTTTTCTCATAAATTATCGTGAATTGTCTCTTTATGAACCTTTTAGAGCAGATCGAAAAATTAATGCGGAAAAGTTAGATTGCAGTATAAAATTTAGTCGACATTAAGCGACAGTTTAATGTTTTACCAATCTCACAGGTCATATTTACACAATATTTAAGAAGATGAAACACAATTTAAATGATGGCCTAAATCATTCAAATTCTTTTCTTACCTCTTTTACAATGGAGGTTTATTCTGTTTCTATTGGCAAACATTTGCATAAATTAGCTCCTTTTTCCTTCACCCAACAACAAGTATATATTTATATTGTTGGTCTAATTACAGTAACCTGTATATTTGTTCTACTATCTTCCATTTGCTGGGCTAAGAGTCATTGTATCTACATATTCTATGACTGTTTTTGCTTGCAAAATTGATGACTAAATCAATATTCAGAAATATCAAATTTTATTAATATGGATAAATGGGGCCAAAAGAAAATGAAAATGAAAAAAACAGATGGAGGAATTTCAAGACTATAGTAAGATATTTTTGTTGTGTGGATGTTAGCATCATAAAAAATTGATCTTTCCAGTCACTCTCAACAGTCTCATTTACGCATTTGTTGTTGCTTTTTCTTTCCTAACTTCTGTTATGAAATAGGAAATCAGTTAAATTTCCAGCCAATTAACTACAATGTCAAAAGCATTTTTTGCCTGCAACACTAGTCTTCCGCCATGGAATTCCTCTGAGCCACCATTAATCCCCTCTCATTCCCAATTCCACTTGAAACCCACCACTCGCCGTCACCTTATCACTTCAATTTCCATCTTATTAACTCCATTTAGCCTCCTACCCTTACCCGCGTCCCATGCTCGTGGGCTTTTTCAAATGCCCCCTTTTCGACTTACTAACCGGTAATTCTTGAATGCTTGGCTGTTTTTTGTTCTTATTACTCTGATCGAAAGTTGTGAATTTTTGTGGTGAGCAATTGTTGAGGTGATTTGCAGGTACTTTTTGGTGAGAGCAGGGGAATCGGAATATGAGAGTCTGGGGGTGATTAATACTAACCCAGTAGCCAAAACATCAGTAGATAATGGGCTGTCTGAGAAAGGGAAGAAACAGACAGTTAGGGCGGCGTTTGATTTGAAGGAAATGAGAGCTTGTGAAGGGAATTGTTGGATTTGGCCTTCAATCACTCAGAGAGCTTATCAGGCTGCTGAGATTATCGCTGCTGTTAACGGTGTTAATCGAAGGTATTAAACTCCCCCTAGAAGTAATCACTTCACTTGGGACACTAACTTGGTTTGTTTTCTTGAAATGCATTGCTTTTCCTCTAGGACATGATTTTAATTTTTGCATATAATTTTGAGCTCACTAGTATTACATAGAAATGGAATATACAAGTTTATGATTATTCAATTCTTGTAGTTATAATAATTTGCTTGACTTCGCTAGCTGATACGCCACTTGATTATGTCTGATTGCAGCCATATAGTCCCTGAGTATAGTTTTCTGGATGCTCGTGGATTCGGCGCATATGAAGGGAAAAGTTTGGATACTTTATCTGAAGTAAGATGCTGCTTTTGTACTCAAATCACATGAGTATTACTGTTGAATTCATGTGTTACATTAACAAGATAAAAATGTAGTAAGAGTCCCTATGTGGTTGGAAAGGATTAGTTATGTGCAGCTGAAATAAACTTCCAATGGTAATGATAATCATATGAGGAGACAAGTGGAGTTTTTCAAATATTTGGGATCTACCCTCTAGTATTTCTCCCAAAGGATCAACAATGAGTTATTTCTCTTTGCTTCAGAGAACTTGAACTTTACTCAAATTTGCTCTAAATTAACTGTACTCTTTTATGCTAAAATGATTCCAGAATCATTGCAACACTCCCCACTTTCCCTTTCCTACGCCTAAATTTGAACATGATCCAGAAAATGTGACCTATTCATATAAGTTCCTGATACACTGCTGCAGGTGTATGAATCTGATAGCATTTCTCCGAATATAAAGCCACCCCCTATTGATGACGGTACACCCAACGAGAGTGTTTCGGATGTCTTTGTTCGTGTAACTCAACTTATGTCAATTCTTGAAACTCAATACTCTGAGGACACAGTCATCATAGTCTCACCAGACTCTGACAACTTGACAGTTCTGCAAGCTGGTTTAACAGGGCTTGATCTTCGAAGGCAAGTGACTTTGACAGCTATGCTCTTGTTTGCAGTTTAGGTCACTCCGACTTTTAAAAAGATTTGGATTCTTACAATTATTTGTTAACCATGCCGTTCTTATCTATTTTGCAGGCACAGGGATCTTTCGTTTGGGCCAGGTGAAGTTAGATTTGTTGACGCTAGCAGCATACCTACCTATAAGCAACCAGCTTCTACAGTCTACAAATGCTTAAACCCTCCTAGCTGTACATGACATTATACTCCTAACCTTTGGATTTCAGCAAAAAGAATGAAGGTGAGGTACGTGAACTTTATCAGCAAAAGTCTTGACATTCGTCTTCTGACATTTTCATTCTCTGTACTCTTAACTGAAGCTTTAGTTGAAAAGATTCTTATAGAGTTGCTGCAATAGTAGAATTTTCTGCTCAAACGATTGATCAGTGCTTCATGCTAATGTGAGTCGTTGATTCAGTTCTTTATAAATCATCATCAGTTTCAATCACAAATGCTTAATGTTTGATCTTCAGCAGGATCATTTCTCATCATTGTGGGTGAAGATGGGCTCAGGCTGCTGTATAGTTTTTCTTCCTTCACCAAGCTTATAAGCTTCATGGGATCATCATATTTTTCTGTTGGAACAAGTGACCATAGTGTATCCAGAACCATGTCAATTTGAATGTCTTATTGCTGTCAAATGTACTTTAGACGGGTTTTTTGAATTTTCGACACAAAATTATCCGATCATATAAATTTCATTTTACGCTAAGTGTTTATAAAACTTAAACTCTTTAAAATTTCGAACAGTTGGTTTAAACGTTCACTAGACACAAAAATCACTTAAAATGCATCGAACCTCAATTTATCTATAAAAATAAAACTAATACTTTGAGAACTTTTTGGTATATTTTCATTTTTCTCCCTTAGTAAATATATAGTTTAAAAGAAGGGTTTAATGCAGAACATGGAAATGGACTATGTTAAAAAAGGAAATATATCTATTTCAATCAGTGATGAATGCATGCAATGAACATTCGAGAGCAAAAGAGGGGATCGGATACTATGAATCTCAACAAATTTCCTATATATAAATAACTGTGAAATTATGACAGGCCGTAGGGATACAACAAATTGTTTGTTCTAATGCTGCAGCAAACTGTTTCCGGCCGCCGATGCGCGGTCTGCTCTGCCACTCGGCCCTTCGTCCTCCACCTTCTCCCATACAGAGGTCTTCACCGTCATCTCTGCACCGCCTGTGTGCTGGATTCCCACCCAGGTTCCTTCTGTCCCATCTGTTTCGATGTCTTCCTCCATAACCCTCCTCCCCCTCGTCTCCGTCTCTTATGCCTAAAATGCCCCTCTATATCACACCTCTCTTGCGTTCCTGATGCTCCTTCCAGTTACTTGTGCCCTCTTTGTTCAAACCCTAATTTTACTTTTTTCTATGTTACTCCCGCTAATAACGCCATCGAAGTTGACGCCCATTTGGCTAAACAATTGGTTGCTGCAGCTACCATTGCTTATGAGTCTATTCACAATGCCGCTGTTATGGCTAGGATTAATGCGGATATAAGGGTTAAGGAAGCTCTGTCAGCTAAGGCTGAAGCTACACAAGTTTTGGATAGGCTGAAGATTATGCTCGACAACCAGCATCATCGGCTTGATCCCAAATTCGTACCCATACTTGTTTCTGATACTTCGGGTAACAATACAGGGGCAAACAGGATACACGAAGCAAAAGGAGGCTCATCTCTATCTTCAGATGCTGATGATTGTGATACCATTGATGACTAGCTTAAGTAGTTGTAATTCTAATGCAATGTTATATAAGATTTTTCTGTTTCTGTTGTGTGTCTGCTGTATCTTGCAACTTTACTCTGTTTTTGAATGCTCGGCTATTCGCGGGCTGTTTTTTGGCGAATAGAGGAATTGAATTTTTTCACTGGCTGAGTTTTATTGTAATCTTTGATTCAATATAGTATGCTCGATCACATTATATCTTTTCTGTTGTTGTAGTTCTCTTTGGAAATTTGTATTGCCTTTCAATCTTCCAATGCAGATTTTTCCAGTATTCTATAATTTGGAGATTGTACCTTGTGCTCTTATTACGCGTCTCTCGAAAGATTTTCAACATATGTTGATTGCGGGATCTCACTCTTTTTACTATGGGTATCAAACAGTAATTAGTTGGCTGTTTCTACCACATAGTTTTGATCCCTGCTTATCCCCAATAACTATCAGCAAATAGTATTGGAGTTAGTCGGAGCATCTTTGGGTAATCTCCTTGGTTAGGAAAATGTATCGAAATCAATTTATACATGCTTAACTTATTAGGGAACGATGTTATCTTTGGGCTTCTGCTCCACTTGATTATGTCAGATTGCAGCCATACAGTCTCTGAATAGCACTCTGGATGCTCGTGGATCGGGGCCATATGAAGAGAAAAGTTTGGATACTAAATCTGAAGTAAGATGCTGCTTTTGTACTCTCATTCCTGTGTTAAACTCACCATATAAGAGTATATATGCATGAAATGTATTATGAGGCCTTATAATGGTGGGGAAGGACTAATTATCTGCAGTGATGTGTATTGCTAATCCTACTAATACTTGTACGAGGGAACAAGTAGAATTTTTCAAATATTTGGGGATCCGTGGTCTTGTATTTTCTTCCAAGGGACTAACAATGAATTGTCTCTCTTGCCTCGGAGGACTTGAACTTAACTCCTCAAATTTACCTCTAAACTAACTGTACTCTTGTTTGCTAAAATGATTTAAGAATCAATTCTATGTTGCTCGGACACGTTGAAAATGCTGCCAGTGTGTTCTGCCTCCAAAAGTAGTCCCTTTTTGGAGGACCCAGCACGGGTACAACAATACTTTCAGAGAGTATGAGCAATATAAAGAATTGACCTACTTGCCAAAATGCAAAAAGCAATCAAGAACCAATTGATCCTAAAAACATGGCCTGTCTTCATATAACTTCCTGATATACTGCTGCAGGTGTAAGAATCAGATTGTATCTCTCCAAATACAAAGCCACCTTCTATTGATGAAGGAACACCTAATGAGAGTGTTTCAGATGTCTTTGTTCGTAACACAACTTATGCCGGTTTTTGAAACTCAATACTCAAGATGGCACAGTGGTCATAGTTTCACAACTTAGCAGTTCTGCAAACTGGTTTAACAGGGCTTGATCTTTGTAGACAAGTGACTTTGACAGCTGCACATTTGCTTGCAGTTTAGGTCACTCCGACATTTTGATAGTTTGGTTTCTTACAATCATTTGTTGTCCATGTCAGTCTTCTATAAGCAATCTGCATCCACAGTTTATAAATGCTTTATCAACTATATACTGTTGAATTCAACATCATGTCATACATATCATTGCTGAACAAAGTCTTACATTTTGGTTCTCTGAACTCTAACCGAAGCTTTAGTTGAAAAGTTCCTTACAGAGTTGCTGCTATAGTACAATTTTCCACTGAAATATCGATCAATGCTTCATGTAAATGTTAGTGGTCGATTTGCTTGTATATAAATCATCATCATTTTCAATCACAGATGGTTAATATTTGTCCTTCAGCAGGTTCATTTCTTACCATTGTTGGTGGAGGTGGGCTCAGGCAGCTGTATAATTTTTCTTCATTCTCAGAAGGAGGCTTTGGTCACCAACTCAAATGCTTTTTCCATATCCTGTATCTGAAATCTGAATACTAGTTCTGGCGCAAATTTCAATTCTTTGCTGTTTATATTTAATCAAGATTAGGGGGAAAAATGAGAAGTAATTATGTGTACTTAACTGGAAATTAACTTAATAACTCTTCCATATATATATATTGGGAGAATGCCACTTGACCTTCTGTTTCAAAAAGTCTCTCTTAGGATGAAATAATTAAAGAACTTATGGAAATTTTCTCGTTTCTTCATTTTTAAATACTCATAAAATAAGCTTTAATGCAGAGCATGGAAAATGGACTCTATGAAAAATGTTATCAGCATGCATTAATTCTAATCGAATTTTCTATTTCCCTCATTAGAAATTAAGTTTTGCTTATATGAAAATTCTAAGTTCTATACCTTCTACCACAAAGTTTTAACATGACATAAATCTCTAACTTTTTACTCTTAGATTAATTTAGCTGCATAATTCTAACTAAGGGTGGCAAAATTAAGCCCAGTTCGTTCAACTCGTACAACTCGTTGAAGATTATCCCGCCCATTTATTAGCTCAATTCATCTCAACTCAACTCGTTTCAATTCGAATTGACTCAAGAGAAATCATGTTAAAATATTTTTAAAACACTTTTTAATTTGATATGTTCTATATTGTCATAATAAAGAAAAATATAGTTTAATTATGTACTAAAATATTGGAAAAGAACATAAAATAAGTTAAAATTAAGTCGGGTTGAGTCTTGACCCACTCTATAACCCGTTACTCAACCCATTTTGACCCAAGCAAACTTGGGTTGGATTGAGTCTTAACCCATTATAACCCTCTCAAATTTAACCCATTTATTACCTTATCCGATTATAATCTGCTCAAATTTAACCCGAGCTGCCCACTTGTCAACCCTAATTCTAACTAATTAAGTTGAATCGCCTTTGGGCCGCTTTTCAAGTATTTACATAACTAAATATGTGAATCAAATCGTACACTTGTCACAATAGTTAAGTTTGGCAAAAGCTTACATAAGCAAAATCCAAATATGATTATGTCTCCAGCAGTTCATTCTAGAGGAATCTGGAACTATAAACTTTATTTTGTCTTTTAACTTTGAAAGTGACCTTTTCAATCATATCTTATAATGCGTCATTAATTCTTTGACACGATCGTTGATTTTATCGTCTAAAACAGATTGATTTAGAGTTTAGACTCATCAGCTACCCTTCTTGTGTCGACCATAACCGACACTTTTTTTTCCACCAAATTTTGATAACTCTCTCAAATTTTATTGGATATGTTATTGTTGTTACTGGTCCAATGCTACTATTTTAATTTGTTATTGTTTATATTATAAATTAATTAACATTATATGTTTTTTTGTTCAAATTAGGCTAACCACACAGGTAAGATATACCATTTGAATTATGATATTCTCTTCCTTTAAAACAGAATGATATAATTTGATTTGACTTGATACGAAATTTTAAAAAATAAAGAAGACTTTCAATTTTGTGATTCTAAATTAAATATATGTTAAATATGTTAAAATATTATTTAATTTTTTGACTTTTAATATGCTAGATGAAAAATTAAAATTAAAATATTTCATAAAAAAAAGAAGATCATTTCTCTTTGAGGAACACTTTGTAAGAGTTGAACAAAGTTAAAACGAAAACATAATCGACTTTCTATTCTTTTTATATAGTGGAAAATAATTAAATAGACCAAGATGAGTAGGTGGGAAATGAAAGTGACGGGAGAAATGATTTTGTACTCAACTTTAATGCAGACACATTTACTCGACAAGCCGGTTAAACAATACTTGCAGATATCGCATTGTATGAAATATAATTGATGTGAATTTAAATTAATTAAATATATAATTTTATATTTATAACTTTTTTCCACTATTAAATGTCACAAATAATTTATTAAGGAGATCTAAATTAACTTAAAATTTAAATTATTCAAATATAAAATTGTAACGATACTAATATATCAATTATATTTTTCGCACAGTCTGAATCCGCAGAAGGATAGCTTATATGCAGAATAGTTTTCCCTCGGTTCCCAATGATTAAAATGGGTATAATATACCAATTACAGAATGGTGAATTGTTACAATTTTACTAACACTTGCATCGGGCCCATCCCACCCAGTTTTAAAAGAGAAATTTTTACAATTTTACTAACACTAATTAGCGTAATAATTTTTTTTAGGGGGGACCAAAGAAAATAAGCGTGCCAAACGCCACCTAATTAGATAGTCATATTTCTTCTTCAGTTCAGCAGTTCATTCTGAAAAAAGAAGCATTGGTTTTCTTCTCTTTCCATCTACATAGAGTATATCCTTGCTCTATTTTCTACTCATGAAACATTCTTAGTTGCAACAATCAGCGAATAGAAAGATTTGACTACAAGAATTTTGCTTCAAATGAAAATTGAATTCTTGGTTTTCTGTTAGGGTTCTTCTTCAATGGCTATGAGAGGAGTTGATTTTAAATGGTAACTCTTCAAATCTTTTATTTTCTTCTGTTTTTCTTTATAGTTGGGTATCAAATTTTAATTCTTTTTATTGTTTTTCTTCTTGCAGGTATGATGGGTTCTTCCTGTCAATGCTGGCTACCAGTATGTATCCTCTACATGATCCCAATAAGGAAGTTAGTTTTTCATATTGGGATTCCTATGAACTTGGATTTAGTTATATGGTGTAGTTGGGTTGTTTCTTTAACTGTTTGTTTATCAGAATCATTGTGGCTATCAACTGGAAACGATATCATCTTTGTATATACCCATTGCATATCTGGATTGTGGTGGGTATCAAGAAATTTCTTTGATTTGGTTTCTGGTTTTTCGCTGTATATCTCAATATTAACCCTTTTTCTCAATCTAGGTTGACTATACAGCAGTGTTTGTGTTTCGGCTGTTGATGTTTGTAGATAATGGACTTGCTGCTGGAATGGGATTGTAAGGCCTTATGTGTTCTTTCTACATTTATAATGATAGCTATATTACCTAGCTAGCATGAGATTCCCCAAGTTGTTGCTTGAATGTTTATATCTCCACTCTGTTCTGTTGTTTCCAGACTATTTAAGTAAATGCCCGGAGCAATGTACAGATTGGATGAATTAGTAACTTTTAGTGATATCTTTCTTTTTGTAGTTATTTGGATTTTATAGTTGTTTCTTCGCCTAATCTGGATTGTGCTCTTAGACTACTAGACTGAAAGTTTGGGTATATTGCATTTTAGGGATTTTGGTTGGCAGCAGAGATATGGTCGTTTTTGTGGAAGAATAGCTGTTCTTTCAGTTCTTGCCTTGCTTCTCTACCCGTTTCTTTGGGCTTGGACCATAATTGGGACTTTATGGTTCACCAGTGCAAAAAACTGTGTAAGTTTTTGTAGTCCTTTGCTGCTTCCATTGTTCTGGTTTATAAGCCTTGAATTGATATTATGCGGAAACTCTTTCAGCTTCCAGAAGATGGCCAAAAGTGGGGTTTCCTAATTTGGTTGCTGTTCAGCTATTGTGGACTCCTGTGCATAGCTTGCATATCGACAGGGAAGGTTATTTTCTAAACTTTCCAAAAATTTAACTACTTACCACCTTAGTTTAACTCGAGCAGATTCGTTTCCCAATTATCCTGCCCCCCTCTTGAAAAAGGGGAAAAAGAGACGGTTAAAGCAATGAAATCCGAAAAAGAGGGATTAAAAGAAGGATAGCTACCTGTAACGGACAGAAAATAGAATCCTGTTCTCTTGATTCTTTTCTTGCTCGATGCGATATTATTTTTTCTATTTTGGAGGCTCGGAGAATATTCCAAATACCAATGTTGTTTTGGCATTACTTTGTCTGTATGTAAATGAACTTATATGACCCAATAAATGAAAAAAATGACTATTATGCAATTTTATTGACGTCAATATTACAACTTTCCTTAACTCTTCAATTTCTTATTGCAGTGGTTAGCTAGAAGGCAAGCCCATTTATTACGCGCTCAACAAGGAATTCCTATTTCAGAATTTGGGGTAAGCATAAGAACCTAAAATACACTTGAGATAATGTATTTTGACTTTCACAAATGACATGATTGAATTAAGTTGGACTTGATATATATATTTCTTTTGCCCTTTGACTTTGTTTCCTTTTATTGTACAAAAACATTAAATTTGATGATATTCTTAGCTATCTCCCCATGTTAAGGTAGTTATGCTTGCAAACTGCTGGTCAGAAAGTTGCTCTTTTTAGGTTTCTATTGATTAAGTAAAGTGTAACTTCATTTATAGTTATAGGAAATTTCTGTATACAAGAAGTATATCAAAAGGTCGAGAGCCTACAAAAAGGCATGGTTCTCTGTGAAGGATACCTAATCTTTTTATATAAGTAGGAATGTCATGGGTGCATCAAAAGGACATCAAAAGAAGAGGCTACTCTAAAATGTACAAATAACGCTAATCTTCCTACATACAACTCGCATTCTAATGGAGCAACATCCCGTGTATGTCTTCATCTTTTCTACCTTTTGCTGGCCCAGTCTAATAGTGCATTCGTCATGGTTCCTGCATGGCCCAACGGAATACGAACCATCTCAAAACTCTCCCATTCAATAGATATGATGCTACTGCCTCTTGGTTGCTCTTTCTAGGTTTTAGATATGGAACAATAATGTGCACTGAAACTGAATGACCTGAAAAAACATATCATGTAAGTTCAAATAAACCCTATAGAAATGGACACAGAATACATACTGATATGTGTGTGTTTTATGGCGCGTTCACACTCATATAATGTTCTCTTATACTTGGCACTGGACATCCAAGATCACCTGTAGCCTGACTAATAGCCTTCACTTCTTGAATTGTGTTGGTGCTAGCCGCTAGGGATGTTCATGGTTCGGTTTGGGTCTGTTTTGGGTAAACCAAAATCAAACCAAGTTAGTTAACCAAATATAATTCATATCCATTGGTTTGGTTGTTCTCAGTTTGGTTCGGTTTTTAAGAAACATCATGACATTTCTCTTTTTACCTTTTTTCCCTACTATTAGAAAATAATTTTCTATTCTCTTCTAATTTATAATCAGTTATTAACCTTTATTGTGGTGGCTATAATTTTCCTTGATTATGGAGATAATGTCTTAAAACCTGTAAGTTTTAATCAAGTGAATAAGATTGATAGAAATACAAATATATATATATATATATAGGTGAATCTAAATAGTTTTTTTTTTTTGAATTAATGAGTTTGGATTGATGATTTTCTTTTAATAAATGAGCTTAAGGTGTAAAGATCATTAGCCCATTAGAGATAAATAAATTTTTCATGAAAAAGGATACGGAAGTGCTAAAAATTAAATGTATATAGTTCTTTGATGTAATTTTTGCATTCCATCCTTAGTGCTGACGATTTATGTAAAAACCTGTTACCTTTGTCAAAAAAAATTGTTGTATATTTAATTTATCGGTTTGGTTTGTATCTAATAAAACCAAACAAAATCAAATATTATCGTTTTTTTAAAACTTAAAATTCAACCCAAACCAAACCAAAATCAAATAAACATTGGTGTGGTTTGATTTTCGATTTGGATCAGTTTTCAATCAAATCGTGAACACCCTAGTGGGCCCCTCTTCTGAGTTAAGAATGGGTATCGGTGATTTGGAGTCCCCTAAATTTCTCCTAGGCACCTCCTTAAAGGATGGAAAAGAAAAATGTAATGGTGTGCCCTGTTTTTATGTCACATATTATTAAGGAATGGGAATCAATTTTTTTAGTCTTTATGGTTGTTGACTTGTTGTATTCTTGAAAGCATGTAGAGAATTTGTGCAGATATGTGTTTTGGGAGTTCCTATGGTGGTTCGAGTGGTGTAAACAGTTTCTCTCTGGGTGATCTCCATCGTCGATAATTTGGTTCGACTAATCTGCTCTGTGTCATCAGAAATGAATATCAAACAACTATAAATGAATAATCACAATGGTTAATGTGTTGTTCTTTCTTGGGCCACTACTGTGAAAACACTCTATGACTTCTAGTTGTAATTTGGTTTTCATGGTAAGCTTACAATTTTCCTTATTACAGGTGTTAGTTGACATGATCAGAGTGCCAGATTGGGCATTTGAAGCTGCTGGCCAGGAGATGAGAGGGATGGGCCAAGATGCTACTCCATACCATCCAGGACTTTATTTGAGCCAAGCTCAGGTAATGACTGAAATTTTTTTGTCTAACAGCTCAAGGCACTGCGCAATATGAATCCTTTGCTACACCTGGTCAATCAAAAGATTCTTAACTGGTGAATTTCTTTTTGGCACTTAGAGAGAAGCAGTCGAGGCACTCATTCAAGAACTTCCAATGTTCAGGTTGAAGGCTGTTCCTACTGACTGCAGTGAGTGCCCTATCTGTTTGGAAGAGTTTGATGTCGGAAATGAGGTACTTGTTTTTTGGTTACTTTATTTCTGCTTATTATTGGAGAAAAATTTAGGAATCCCCTTTTCTTGCATGATGCTCTCAAATATTGACTCATTCTTAGATAATAATTACATTTTGTATGCCATTCTCAACTTTACTTAAATAGCACAAATCTGCACTGCTATACACAGCTTCCACCAAAATAAAATTGTGAACATCAAGCAACGACTCAATATTTCTTTTATAGCTGGGTTTCTATATGCAAGTCAGCTTAATTTCCGATGTTCTTGTAGGGTAATAATATGGAACTACTGAGGCAATAATAGTCTAAAGATGCATGCTTAACTAGTGAAAATATTTATTTTCATGCAATAATCTTTATCCCCGCGCAATTCGAGAGAAAAGTAAGCTTAAATTCTGAGAAAGATGGTTAAAAGAATTGAGAAAAAGTTTTGCTGTGGTCGTTTTAAGTTGTCGTTGCTATTTATAGTCTTCAGATTTGTGCAGCTTATCGAAGAGGATAATTTTATATCTTGGCATCCCTTGAACTGTTTGGGAGATCAAAGTCATGCTAATTAGTCAAGCAGGTTTAGGACATTGTGCGTGTTTTGCAATTTATTATCTCTATTTTTCCTCTTTCTTGTGATGAAGAAAGTTGGTTTGCTTAGAAGCCAACACGACTGTCACACTAGTTTTGTCGGTGCTGTTCTTATTTAGGCTCTACTGCCATTTTTCTTATTAGAAAACCTTTATGCAGGTCCGTGGTCTCCCTTGTGCTCACAACTTCCATGTTGCATGCATTGATGAATGGCTTCGCCTAAACGTGAAATGCCCTAGATGCCGTTGTTCTGTATTTCCAAATCTTGATCTCAGTGCTCTGTCAAATATTCGTGCTGATCTAGAAAGATCATCAACCAACGTCGTGACAGCAGCCCGATATGTGAGATCCCAACCTTCTAGCGAGAGATATTTGTTGAGATTGCAAGGTTTTCTCCGTCCTGTGCGTACAGAGGATGCTGGTCCAAGCAGCGAGGTAAATGCAGCTGCTGAATCAAGAGTTGAGAATGGAGCCACAACATCAGCTCCTGACAGCGATGGAAATGTAGAGCGTATGGAAGTAGTGGCGGAACATTCTCCAAGGCAGCTATAACTATTTGTTCTGGGGAGGTTCCTTCCGGATTCAAATTTTCTAACTTTGCGGGCACTGATGATTTTTGTCAACCTCTAGCCAATGGTGAGTGTTCTAGTGGCTTCTAACAACGATATCTGTTTTTGGCCTGCTTGTTTTGATGTAAATTTGGCATTGATCTCTTTTAATCCTTATCTTAGATGCATTGTTGTCCTTTATTAGCTTAAAAAATCTAGGATGGAATAGAATTTTGCGTCTCCTGAGATCCCACTTGTGGAACTGTATTGCGTATGTTGTTTTTGTTGGCATCGTCTAGGCAATGCAATGAAGCTCAGTACCACTATTGATCTTTACATGGCACAGATTGATACTGCTATTCACTGTGTTTGAACCAGTAATTAAACAGAATTTGTTAAAAAGAGAAACGTAAGCGGAATATGTAATATGTATATAGCTAAAGTGGGAAATGACAGAGCGATAATCTTTCTGAAGGCAGAATGACACGTCTTTTATTATAATTTGGTCGTCGGCTACTCTACTGTTAACAAAGACGCTGCTAATTTTTCTATTAAGTGCATTCTCTTTTTGTACATAGAAAAAGGGAAGCTTTTGGAGTTTCTTTTTGTTATTGAATCTGAAAGCAAAATGGGCAAATTCAGTATTTCTTAAGCGACAAATAGCTTTATTATGAAAGCCACAATATTCTAGAATTTGTTTATTTTTTTAAAAAATATTTTCTATCAGAAAATAAATTACTTTAAAATGAAAAAAAAAAATTCTCCTGTTCTCATAGCCCCTATCCCACTTATTTTTCTTAAAAAATATTTTACAGCACAAATACACTCTAACTTTTAGTCGTGTATCATTGGATTTCGATTGTAAATTATTGGTATGCGCGTACTTAGACATGTCTCGAAAGACAAGTCACTGATCACTTTACTAATTAAACTTTAAAAAGTAAATATGTTCCTTATTTTATTGAAAAAGCTCTTTCAATCAATTGAAGAAAAGTGACTCGTAGATATACGTTGTTGTTGTGTGTTTGATAATGAGATAAAGCAAGTGGAGGATAATGAACACAACTTTTTGCTTTTTTACTTTTTGAAAAAGATTAGTGTTTTGAAGTTTATATATTTATAAAAAAGAAAAAGTTAAAAGTAAAGCCTCTCACTTCATGCTTAATGAAGCAAAATATACCTACTCACCACTATCCTCCATCTCTTTTGCTCTAGTAAAAAAAGTTGGAAACTTTGTTTCTTAACCAAGTAAGTTTTCTTTGTGTAATACAGCATTACCAAGATAATACTAGCAATAAATCTGATTCTCCTAATTTTTCTAAATCAATTTCAAATTATAAAACTGAAATTTTATGCTAAAACTTCAACTAAGTTATGCCAAACGGTTCATCAGGAAAAGTTGGTGACAAAAATAAGATTGTTTATACTAATAATCGATTAGATTAGCTATTTACTTTTAATTAAATGGATGGATAAACAATTATTTAGTTAATTATATTCTTCAAAACTTAAAGACGGTAAAAAAAAGTTAATATGAGGGTACCAATCAAACAACATTGTGATTTAACCTACACATGCAAATGAGGTACGCTATCCATCTTAACTTGTGGATAACCTGATCATGGGAAATCATAGTGATGTAGTACACTATCCATCTTAAAGCTCGTAGATGACATGATTCCGTGAAATCATACTCTAATTAAGATTCAAGGCTTAAAACCAACTTAATTATTAATAATTATTTTATAATAAATTATATAAAAAAATCGTCATATTTATAGCTTATAAAATAAAAATATCAATAATGTTGCGATTTTTCAATGAAAAACATATTATAAAGACAATAGAATATATTAAAATACTTTTTTTATTTTGTGGTCTAACAGTTGTGTAAAAAGGTTACAACGAAAGACTTGTTATTTGTTAAACAAAAAAAGACTAATAAATTAAAAAGATAAAGTAAAAACAAATAAAATTAATACAATCAAAGGAGAGGACGCCGCGCCAACTCTACCTTTTCTTAAACAGCAGAAAGAAGTAAACTGTATTTTAAAAAAAGTAAACAGCTAAAAGCACTTCCATTATTTTCCTACTTTTTCCCCCCTTTTAATGTCAATGCAATAAAGCGCAAAGTTTTGCCGGGGAAACTCAAAAATGGAGAAATCAAATTCCAATTCAAGTTCCACTTCCAACTCCAATCACCACCGGGATTTTCAGAAGCAGAACAGCCACATATCAATGTCGGACACTGACTCACAGGTCAGTCAAATGGACTCCTTCCACTCACCGCTCCGTTTCGACTCGCCGTTGCGCTCCGATGACCCTTTCCCCGAGCACCGAGCCACAAAATCGCTCTCTTCCAAAGCTCTTGTTTCTGTGGACAAGTACTACTCTCCACTTCGAACTCTCCATAAACCATCCTGGGAGAATATAAGCTTACCTCCGACACCTACTCCGCCGTCGGAAGCCGTAAACAAGGATCGGAACTCTCCGCGGATGTATTATAGTAGGCCGGTTAGGGAGGAAGTGACTACCGGGGTGACGAAAGTGGGACCGGTTCGTGGTGGTGACGTGGAAGGTGGAGAGGTGGGAGGGGAGACGCCTCAGAGGACAGGGCATTCCAAGAGGGAATTGACGCTGACCAGGGCAGCGTTAGGGTTTAGGATTTGTGAATTTGTTTTGTGCTTGATTTCCTTCTCGGTTATGGCAGCTGATAAAACTGAAGGTTGGAGTGGTGACTCTTTTGATCGATACAAAGAGTACAGGTTCGATTTCATTCCTCTATCTGCATACTGATCTCCGGTGTGTTTAGCTGAATTGAATTTAAGGCTTTGATTTGGACTTTAGGAAAATCAATTCTAGTTGCTGAAATTATTATGATTTCAAGCACCCCATGAATCTTGTGAACCAGAATTCGTTCTAATAGCTATTTAGTATTACAGAGCTTTAATACACGGACTTCAGGCTTTAGCTGTTTTTTTATTGTACCAGAAGTGCAATTTTGCTGTAGGATGCATATCTCGTTTTTATATAGATCTCCTACGAACTTATCAGAAGTAGATGAAGTAAAGAGGCAATAGCATTGTATTACTATTCATTTTACTAGTTCTGAAACAGAAGAAAGGGATGTCTTTACAACTTTTCTACTACTTTCTGCTACCAAAACCTACATATTGGCGTTCCATATCTATTTCGATGTATTGAGGCAGACCAGATTAAATACCTGCATGTCTCATTTGTTGTATTTTTTTTCTATTTTTTCAAACTAGAGGCACTGTGAAGGCTTATGCTTCATCAATATGAATATTGATAAGTTAGAGAGTCGGATTGGTGTTATGAGCATTTAATAGAATTAAAGTACTCTATACTAGTTATTTAGAAATGGTTTGTCTAACATACTACTTGATTTTTCCGGTGATAAGAACTAATTGCGTTCAGAGCAATTTATTCATTCATAAATATTAAATTTTAATTGTAGACACAATTTATTTGTTTCTCTTTTTTGCGAAAGAAAATTAGACTAGTATAAAATTTGTGGATGAGGCAAGAGATTTATTCTTTCTTAAGTTGATATTGTTTGTTTGCTGTCTTCGTAAAACTACTTTCCTGTTTTTGGTGATGTTAAACCTTTTTTATTGATGTTACAGGTATTGCGTTGCTGTTAATGCTATTGGATTTGCATATTCTGGACTTCAAATATTTGATCTAATTTACAATTTGGCAAGTCGGAAACATTTTCTATCTCATCACACGCGTTATCATTTTGATTTCTCAGTGGACCAGGCAAGTAATACTTTTTGAACTTATCTATCTAGCAACACATATTTATAATTTTACTAGTCATATTGTATACGCTTTGCGCGTTATCAAAACGTGTATCTTATTTGATAACAAACATTACAAAGAAAAATTAATTCACTAATTTTGTTAAATTATTTATTTATAAAGTCCTATATAACTAATTAGAACTCATGGTAAATTAGAATTTTCTAATGAATATTTTCTTGATTCAAATAAGGAAGAAGTAGAAGTCTACCAAATAAAGAAGATTTAAGAGTCTTTACATGACTAGAAGTCCTTATTTTATTATTTCTTTCCATATATTTTAAAAGTCAATATTATAAATATGATTAAATAATAATTTAAAGAAAAATGGTAAAAAGTCGATTTTGTCTAAATCGGAGTCTGAAGGACAAAAAATTCAAACAACATTTCTAAGGGCCTTCACACTTTTAATATAGTATAGATTAGTCTTTGTTATACGCGTTTTGTGCGTGATCAAAGCGAGAACAATTAAATTTAATTATGAACTTATAAAAAGACAAATAATTTACTATAAAAGTAATTTTGATAAATTATTTAATTAGAATTTTTTTTTAGCGATCTGTAGGATATTTTCTTGATTCAAATAAGGAAGAAGTAAAAGTTTATCAAATAAGGAAGATTTAGAAGTCTTTTCACTACTAGAATTTCTTATTTTATCACTTCTTTTCACATATTTTAAAAGTCAATATTATAAATATAATTAAATAATAATTTAAAGAAAAATGGTAAAAAGATGATTTTATCTAAAACAAAAGGGCAAAAAGTTCAAACAACATTTGAATGAAGCAAGTTAAGTAAACCTAAGAATCAAATTGAAATTCGGGAGAAAGCGTAAAATAAGAAAATGCAAGCCGAATTGTTGATTGATGAATCAAAAGTTTAAAATTAAAGTGTTTTTTTTATAGAGATAGAGAAGTCATAAATCAAAAAGGAAAGGAAATAATATTTAAAGGAAAGGAAATAATATTTTATTATATTTAGGAGAAAACTTTTCCTCATATAATTAAATTAGGATTCATAGTGAAATTAGAAGAAGTTTTATTGAAATATGATAAATTATTTTCAAACAATTAATAAGTTCTATCCTTAATATTTTTTTAAAAAAATTACGTTCTGCACAAAAACTTTTTTTAAAATTATTATTTGAAAAAAAACCAATCTCTAAGTTTTTCCCTAAAAATAAAAATAAAACTTTTTTATACCAGATACCATTAAAATGCTTTCCCTTTTTCATAAGGGGAAAAAAATTTAATCAAAGGAGGCTTTCCCGTTTTCCTTTGAAAAAAGGAAAAACTTTTTGGTAATTATTTGAAGTTTTTTTTAGGCTATTCTAATTGAAAAAGAATTATGTAGATAGGGATTTTAAAAAGAAAATCTTCTCCATTTAATTTTTATTATATTTAAAATAGTTAAAAAAAATATGGTGAAAAAATAATTTTATTTAAAGAGAAATATTTTAATAAAGGATAAAAAATTCTAACAATATTTCTAAGGGTTTTCACGCTTTTAATATAGTATAGATTATTATTTTTAAATTTGTTGGATTGGATGTTACTTTTTCATACGAGATTTGAATTGATCCGTTGATCCTGATAAGAAACAATCTTGGACTGATTTTAAAGTATTGTCTTCTAAAATGTAGAATTGTTAGTATAGTTAAAATTATTTTTAAGATACAAAATTTTACCAAAGTACTATTTTTAAAAATAATTTAAAATAATACTTCTTCATTTATTTTAATCTTTTTCCTTTGATTTTGACTTGATAAGAAATTTAAAAGTAGAGAAGGTTTTTGAATGTTATGGTCTTAAATTATGTGTATATATATATATACACCAAAATGTATTTTAATCTTGTGATCTTAAACATATCACGTGGAAAGTTAAATTTAAAAATCGATACAAAAGAAAGAAACATTTTATAATGTACCAAACAAACTAAAAAAAGAGTAAGACAAATAAATTGAAAGATACAATATAATTTCTTTTAAAGAAAATTACTCCCTTCATCTCAATTTATATGGTACTTTTCGATTTCAAGATTCAAATAAGTCTATCTTTGATAGTAAATATTTTATGTATCTTTTAAATATTTTAAATTGTTAATTATTGTGCCTTATATAATTTATACGTAGTTTACAAATATACAAATTTTATTCCAAAAAAATTGAAGACTCGATGCAAAAAATTCTCGATCAAACTTAAACCATTTAAATCTCAAAAAATAAAAAGTAACACATAAAATTTAGGCTATGATTACTAAAAAATGAGGTTACCAAATTTGAGGCATAAGGCAGATACCTCTTTTTAAAGGCATTGAGCAGCTGATCTATGCTTCACTGTCCTTTCCTAAGTTTTCACTGATCAATTTAAATTATCATAAGAGCTCTGCTGTATGCTAAAGTATGAAAATATCTTGATATGAATTGAGTATTATATATCAATGAATAAGCTTTATATAACAAATCATTTCCTTTAGATCACATCTTAATGATTAAGGTTTTCATTTTGAAGTTTGATTTCACTCTGATGTAGACGAATATATGGCTGCCTTCGGTCTTCAGGAGACTCTTTTGACAATTTTATCTTTTTAGTCAAATTTTTATTAACCAACAAACTATTTAAGTACTTAAAAATCAATGACTCATCATGGTTAGGGGCACAAGTTTTCAGTATTTAAACTTTGATTTGTGCTTTGAGCAAATTATACTACTTGATAGAGTGATTACTGGAAGCATAAGTTATGATAGTTTTCTTATTTGATCCTTAAAATTGATGACCCTCTTGTATTTATCCGTAGGAATTGTAAATGTCTGAATGTTCCTGAACATATTACCAGAAAGACTTCAAACATGGGATCAAATCTTTGTTTGTTTATTTTCTTGAGTTTTAGATTTTCATATCTGTATCATAAGCCCTGTGTCATATGTGAAAGGTATTTCCCATCATTCGTGATAGCTAACAAAATTACTCATTGTCTTGTTTTAGCATGTTTTGGTTTTGAGAGACGAATATTGTCTTTGAACAACTTTAGATTTAATGCAAAAACGGGCAAGCGATTTTCGTCATGTATGAAGGAAAATGAAGATACATGTACTAACCCTCCTACAAAAGTAAAATATGCACTTAGCCTTAACACAAGTCTGCTTTGCACTGTTACTGTTGTTTTTATGTGTAATTTGCTCTTAATTTTTGGCTTTTGCAAGTACCTGCGCAGATATTGGCATATCTAATTATGTCAGCATCTTCTTCAGCTGCAACGAGGGTATATGACTGGATATTAAATTGGGGAAAAGATGAGTTTACAGAGATGGCATCTGCATCTATTGGAGTGTCCTTCCTGGCTTTTATATCCTTTGCCTTCAGCTCCCTCATTTCTGGTTACAAACTCTGCAACCGAAATGCCTCATGATGCAATGAGTTTGTATCTATTTATTCGTCGAGTATATTTGAGAATCACCACATGACATGTTCTTTCTAGCTTGAGAATCTGTACAGAATTAGCAAATACATTCAACTGCATAACCCTTTCTCCATATTACATATAAATAAGTTATGCAAATGCAGTTAGTTCTTCTTCCTCTTGGAGTATATATAAAAGATCATTTCTTTGTATTCATCATTGAGAGTTGTGAAAGGAACAAAAGGATATATATGCCTTAGGTTTAAAAAATACTCCAATGCCTAGTAAGTAAAAAATTTTGTTTTAGGATGCATTTGGACATCTAATATGAAGTCATCTTTTTAAATCAGCGTTTAAACATCCAATTTTGTGATCATGATGAGTTTTGGTATTTCAAAATCATTATTTTTTTTAAAATATAAAACTTAGAATCATGAGTTTATATTTTATATTAAAAAAAAAAGATTCATCAATTTAAATTTTGAGTGAAACTCTATAAAATAATGCTTATTTGAAAGTTTGTGTTGCAAATTTTTTTATTTATTTATAAATTTGAAGATGTGTGATTTATCAATGCAACACCTTAGGATATTTTTATATTAATGCAAACAAGATTATATAAAAATTAGAGAAATTTTGAAAGTACTCATATTGTGGGATTTTCAGGTTTATAAAAAAAATAATTATAGTACAATTTTAGAAGTTTCAAATTAGAAACAAATGGCAAACCAATGAACCTTAAACATGAGTTGACAATTGCAATTGAGAGTTTAAACCAATAAAAATAAAAAAATGAAATTGTATAGATAAAATAATATAAATATAATTATTTAATTGACCATTAAATTATCAATTAATCCATTAAAAAAATTAAAATCATTAAAAATCAATAACCTAATAATAAAAAAATTTAAATTATTATCAAAATTACTAAATCAATACTGTTATAAAACTGAAAAACTGAATCTTAATTTTATACTGAAATAAATTTAAGGCAGAACAACAAAAGCAGAAGAGGA
>JBCEWC010001233.1:0-43078 GCA_038996855.1 Solanum aculeatissimum
TAGAAATTATTTTATTTAAAATAAATATAGAATATATAAAATAAATATTATTTATAGTTCCATAATTAAAAAAAAAAGAAAGAAAAAATAAACATAAGAAAAAAAAAATAAAGAAAAGAAATAAAATACTAACAAAAAAAATGAAAGGAATAAAAAAGAAAAAAAAGTAGTGTAAATCCTTACCCATAAGGCAGCTCTACGAAGGTGAAATAACGAAATCCTTATTCACAAGACAGGTCTGACATAAAATAATGGGACCTTATAGCTAAGGGATAATTTTGTCCAAAAATATATTCTTAAAAAAATGAAGAGTATTTTTTGCAAAACCATCTTTATTAGGGGCATTTTATCAAGAATATCCCATAAAAAAAGTATTTGTGAACATAACTCATTCACGCATTAGTGTCACGTAATTCTGATAAATTGTTGGTACAAAAACAGAGTCCAAGTAAACTTTTACGAAGTGATGAGGAATCCCAGTGATGATGTATATCTTTATATAAAGCCTTTATGGTGCACCTCAGAATATGCAAATAAATATATTTTCTAGCGTACCAAAAAATAGATACATTTTGAATTTTTGATAAATAATATAACTTTTTGACGATAAAGCATTCTTAGTGCATCCAACTTGTCATCCTCAATTGTCATTCAGTTGCATGCGTTGAATATTCACCTAATATCTTGCTAAACCGTTTAACAGCTTAGAACGAGCTGAAAGCAAGAGGAAGATAAAACGTACCAAACTAATTGTGAACTTCTGGATATATGTTCGAAATTATTACCAACAATATTTTGTGAAGATGGCATCTAGAGTAACCATCAGCATCACATTTAAATACAAGGGTCACCAAGACAAAAGGCAGAGAAAATGTGTATCCACCCAGAAACAACTTATAGACTTCCCTGTACTCCATTATGCAGATACCATAAGCTAAATTTTGAAAAAACTTCGTAACTGAGGGTCTTACCAAAATGTCTATTTCTTGCTATTATAACCCACAATTCCAGCTTCTAATTTACAAAGTCCTCTCACTAGATTTTAATTTATAGTGATACCAAACCATTATTTGAATACAACTTCACCCAAAACTGCAATATGCAACATACGCCTTTTCTCAGAAGTCATCGTAAAGTACATGAAAAAAGAAGCACCAGGAAGATACACGCCTTTTGTCAGAAGTCATCGCAGAAGTACATGAAAAGCAAGCACCGGGAAGAAAAGAGAAGGGAAAAGTAATAGATACGAGGAGAAGGTAAGTTAGATGTCAAAACAGCTGAGTAAGAACTATATACACTAAGTAGCTCCCTGCTTACTGTAAGGACAACAGGTCAAAACCTGCATATAGCTGTGGCACGCCCTCAAATATCCTCTCACTTGAACATTGCATCAGCACAAATCCATGACCCTCAACCAAAAAATGAAAATGAAAGCTTTCCTTCACTGCTTAGTCCTTCAAAAATTTTGCTGAACCTTACAGAGAAGTGCAGTATAAATTGAAGTACTGTCTATGTTTTAATATCTATCTAAGTTGGTATCCAAAATGAGGTAACATGTAGTTGAAACAGCTCTGGTCATCTATATATCAGTGACTGTCCTTCTCTGTCAAAAAGATGAAAAGAGAAGTACTCAGCCATATCATAATTAATTGTCACCTGATCAAAAGCCATGCATGGAAACATGTATCCCTATCATGCTAATGTAACTCTTCCTTTTAAAAGAAAAGAAGGAAGATGCAGTGCAGCATTCTAAACTCTCCTCCACAAAAGAGGATACTTTCCTCTTCAGTAACAGGAGGGTGTGTTCAAGTTCCTTGTAATCTATCCCCATTTTTCCCTTTTTCTTTCTTTTTTTATTCAAAAGACCAAAAAGACTGTACATTTGGCGTGGAATATAAACCACCAACTGAGGCACTAGCCATTGGTGAGTTGCCAAAAGCTTCATCCGGACGCTGTGAAGTCCAGTCCTTCCTAAAAGAAAAAAATATGCAAATTACAAGAGTAAGATGGTGTTGAACAAAAGAGGAGAGGAGAAAGAAAATCTTTTAGAAAATAAAATGAAAGCGTGCCACGATCACCAGAACGAAGAGTTCAACAATCTATTTTTAAGACACCCACATAATATATGCAAAATAAGAGAAAGATGTCAATGAAGCAACTTATCACCTCAAATAGAAAAGCAGCATCACCAAGTTACAAATCCATAATCAAAGTTTAAATATGATCATCAGAAACATAAAAATAAGCCAAAATAGGAAGGATCAGACCATGCATATCCATGACCTACTTTTGCAATCCAAGTCAATATCGTAATTCTTGTTATGGAAAACTCAAGACGTAATGCTTGCTTTCATTGTACTACTACAACTATGCCTCAGTCCCAAGCTAGCTGGCTTCGGCTATATGAATCCTTAATATCCACTCCACTCGGACTCATCTTAACCAGTGCAATGTGTGCTTAGGTGAGCAGATTCCAACGTATTGTGAGAAACAACACAGCATTGAATTGAGAACTTTTGTCAATATGCCAAAATTATTTTTCCAGGCCCAACTTACTAACTGCCTACAAGCTATGTTGCTTGGCCTATTCGAAAATGTTGACAGGTGCATGCCAGATATTCCAAAGTAGCACATTTTGGAGAATCTAACACAGATGCTGCAATAATCTTGGAGAGTCCGAGCAACATAGCATACGAATACTCAATTAAGCTAATGAGCCATAGGTTGTAAGCAATTCATTTGAGCCACTCATGAGTTTGAGACTAACCCATAAGTTGCTTTGAGCTAGTATAAATATTAAATAGGAATAAGTGGAGGATCCACTAATTTATCAGGACTGGCAACTTAACAAAATGCTTTCCTTAGGGAAGGTGAGGGAGGAGTGGGAAGATGAATGTTGATTTACTTTCATTATGAACAGAAATTATTCTTGCCCTTTATTTGTCAACTATAGCTGGAAGGATGTAAATTGGTATCTACTTTCTCTGTCCAACTTTGCAGGGATGAGAAAGACTAGTGTTTAGAACATGCTTTTTTATTTGGGGTTCGCAGCTAGCCAATAGAGGTTTAGGTGAGAGATCTTCAGGGGTTGGTGTGAAGCTAGTTATCATTCCAAGGACTCACTAAATTTCCATTTCCAACTGAAAAGGAGACATCAAGAAAGAATTCATCCCTGAGCTTGCTTGTGTTTCCAGGGCCCAAAAACATGGGGAGTTCTGCTTGTGCTGGTGCTCCAATGACTTTGTTTCCCACACTTGGCAGTCACCACCCCGACCATATCTCCATCATTTCAAAAGCAGGTTGTTATTGTGTTTGGGTAAGTCTTTGATTCCGAAACCCCCAGGTTTTTTGGTAGGATAACCTTTGATCAGATGAATTTTATGATCTTCACTGTTGCCTTTACATAGGAATGTTCTCCTTACTTTATCAAGATATGTATATTGTCAAGAACATTGTTAATTAAAGCCAACCTACCACCCATGCAGAGGTATTGCATTTGCCAGATAGCTAATTTCTTTTCTACCTTCTAATTTCTTTTCTACCTTTTTTATCAATCCATTCCATATTTCAGCAGCCTTGTATTTTGCTCCCAGAGGTAAACCAAAATAGATTGGAGGGAAGGAGCCTATACCACAACCCATAATTCCAGCCAATTTTTCCACAATTGCCACCTCATTAACAGGAAAGATAATACTTTTTGACGTGTTGATGTGCACACCTGAGATTGCTTCAAAGAGGAGAACCGTGACTTTAAGATATTGCATTTGTAGTTTCTTAACCTCACAAAAAAAAAAGGTATCATCAGCATAGAGTAAATGTGAGACTGAAGCTGAGTTATCATCATTGGTGCCCACTCTAAACCCTTGCATCCACTGCAAAAAAGGGGACAAGAGGTCACCTCTAATCCCTTTTTGTGGTGAGAAAAAGCCAACTGGAGATACTGTTAACAAGAATAGGGTATTTCACAGTAGTAAGGCTGAATTTGATCCATCTATCCCAAACCCCATTTCTTTTAGCATAGACAATACGTAGGCCTAACTAACTTGATCAAAAGCTTTCTCAACATCAAGCTCGCAAAGTCATTTTAGCCTCCCATCAAGCATTTCATTAGCCACTAGTGTTGCATTTGTTTTTCTCTATCTTTGAAGAACGCATTTTGCTTTCCTGAGACCAACTTCCCAATTAAAAATTTAATCCTTTCAGCTAGGAACTTAGGTATAATTTTGTAGACACCACCAATGGGACTTATAGGCCTGAAGTCTGAGTTCTAAGGCTCCTTTCTTCTTAGGGCTATAGCAATAAAGGAGGCATTACTAGATGACCATGTAACAGTGCTGATGAGGGTACTTTATTATTGCAATTGTTGAAGAAATGAATTTCTATTGTAAAATCTAGATTGAAAATTACCTAATAGTCAGAATATGAATCCTTGTGACTTGTTTGATTGTGGCTAGATGAGTCTGAGGCTTTATTTTGGAGATCTATCAGTGAGCTGTCTGGTTGATTTGCAGTGCCAGACTCCACCAACCCTTTATATCTGTCTTTGCATTATTTCAAACAGCGTTCTGATGTTAGACAGCTTTATGTATTCTTAGATGCTCTTATACACATGCCAGCTAGTTTTGGAGTCGTATTGTGTTATTTTTCCTCACTTGAGTATATATAAAGATTCTAATGGTCTGAACTTATACTTGTCTTATTTCTGCATTTAATTACTTTTTATTCGAAGTTAATTGGTTGGTGGTTTGGCTGGGTAGGTGCCATCATGACCCTTGTGAATTTTGAGTTGTGACACTTCATTTACAAAGACGTTTAATATTGGCAGAGAGGAGCTTAAATAGAGTGACATGGGCAGTGGGGATTCATATAGCCAACCCCAACTTGTTTGGAATTGAGGCATAGTTGTGGTTTGTCTTTTATTAATGCATTATTCAAAGTTTAACACCTTAAGAAAAATGGATCTTCAACATAATACAAATTCAGATCAGCATAAAATGATTATTCCCACATATCTGCACAAACTTTCCTTTTTTTTTTTAAAAACTGATAATTTTATCTGCACAAACTTTTGACCAACTAAAATATAACACCAGAAAATATTATTTTATTCAGTGATATCCTTAAGTCATCAAAAATTGAAATTAATCACTCTTTAATCTGTTTTTTCTCAACATAATGCACAATATAAGTGAAACAAATAAAATTTATGGTAAGACATACATAAATATGTCTTCATCATACAATATCAAGTTCCCATCAACTTCTAATCGTCTCATTCTTTAACTTAGCCCCATTAGACTTTCACCCAAATGACTCATCACTTCTTTTTTTTTTTTTTTGGAGTAAAGGTAACTTCAAATGACTCATCACTTCTTCGAACTGATCAATCAACCAACTGCAGATGACACAGGTGGGAAGTTTTTGATAGTTTACTCCTAAGTTATAATGACTGTCAAAAGGTCAATACGTGCCCCCGCTACTTTGTTTATTGTGTTTCTATTCTGTAGCAGGCCAGTAGAAACGGAAGTGATTTCCAGCAAAGCCTTCAAATGCACCAATATCCACAAGCCAATTAATATACTTGAGAACTCAAAAAAATATCAGTGAATTAAAAAAAAAAAATAACATAACAGATATATATACATCCTTCCTATATTTGCTTATCAAACAACTAATTTTCTCATTCACACCCATATAAGATATCAATATACTTCCACCGCGCAAAGATGTCATCTTTTTTCTCAGTCACAACCATATTAGATATCAATATTACTTCCACCATGCAAAGATGTTGCCTTTCTGGTCAATGAGAATGTCTGTGACTCACATGGCGTGAGCAGTAAGAACGGGATTCTTTCACTTATTGTAGGCATTTAGCTTCATCTTTGGGACTTACTAATGCTCAGTAAGCTAAAAAGGATCAAACACAAAGCCTAGAAAGAAAGAGGGATGTTTCTTCTAAAGCCAAAGCCCACAGGAATCCAAAAGAAAAAGAAACTTTCCACTTAAAATCACTACCTCAGCTAGTAACTAATTTGGTCTCAATATAGCATGTAAATGTACAATCCTTAGAATTAAATGTTGGACATTCAAGGCTCACTCACATTTTCGGAGGGTTTTTCGGTTTGAGGAATAGATGAGAAAAGGAGTTGTATCAGGAAACTGTAAAGCAAGGCCCGCAGAACTATTAGGTTCTTTAACCTGATGGGTATTAGATGGTCTATGCCAAGGGGCACTATAGAAATTCTAGCATGTCAGAACAGAGATGGGAATCAGTCAGGACATAAGGAGAGATGGAAGATTGTCACAGCCTGCAGCTGGTGTACAATTTGGAAGGAAAGAAATGAGAGATGTTTAAAGAACAAGTGCATTCCCTTCCAAAGCCTTAAAATGAATTGTTTAGCAACCTTACGCTTTTGGTGCACCCATATTGTACCTAAGGATCCAGGGGAGATTACTATATTGTTAGACAGTTTATGAAGGACATAGGTGATATATCTCTTTTGGTTATTCCTATATACTTCTGATGTAATTACTACAGCACTACATTATTGGTCTACCTCTCTTGTTCGTAATACCAGTTAACCTTATCAAAAAAAAAACTATTTAGGTTATGTAACATGTCATAAAATTTCAATTTACAGAGGATAGCAAGCATTATCATTGGATGGAGCAAAAAGTGCACTTGTTCTTTGTGAAACTAAAGCAAAAAAATAGTGGACATGAGTTCAACATAGATCATTAGTTTTTTAAGAATGTTTAAATTATCACGTCTTCAGCATGTATTTTTGTACCCAAATTGACAGCATAACCTCCATCGATTGGACATACAAAGTCAAAGCACCTCAACACACCAACAATCTTCTCTAGCGTTTAATGTGGAAGAGCAATTAGACAAGGATTCACAGGAAGCAATAATAGTTACAATCACTTCTGCCATTACTTTGATGTCACAGTCTATGTTCATTTTAAAAAAGCGTTGATACCTTAGTTATTATTTCACACGTCTTTTACTTTCTTTTTGTAAGTAAGACTTCTATTAATAAAAAGTTATGTAGCCCAAATCTAGAGTTGCATTACAGAACATGAGGGCTCCTGCATTTTCTATAATTATTTTTGGATAACCAAAATCTCCAAGGCTAGTGGCAGACAGTTTGGAACTCAGTGTATAATGAGTCCGCTCATATTCCCTTCTCCTCTTAAATACCAGGCTTACATAGGCTTCCACGTGGTTCTGGTCTATTTTCTTCAGTGACAGGGTTCCAACCTGTGATGTGCGCCGAAGCCACACATCATGTGTTGCACTCTTACCACTACATCAAAGCCTTAATAGCTGTTTGGATTAGCTTATGTTAAGTGCTTTTGAGCCAAAATAGCTTTTAAGCACTTTTGGAGTGTTTGGGTAAATTAAAAGGAGTACCTAAAAGCACTTGGTTCTAAGCTAAAATCATAAAAATAAGTCAAAAGTCATAAGTTAAAATTTCTAACTTATCACTTTTGGCTTATTGGCTTATAAGTCAAAAGCCGAAAGTCAATCCAACCAAGCTCTACTCCTGGGGGCTCATGTTTTACACTTTCTTTGTTTTGGTTAAATTAGAGATTAGACTTTAGGCTCATCTTCGACATGGGCCAATCACATGCATTGCAACATCTCAAAAGCTTGGTCTCCAACTTAATAGGTTTGGTCAACATCTAAGTCTGGTGAAGGTGGCCCCAAGCTGGTCTGGTTCCATACTGATTTAAACAATCTGAATTCCCCAGGGAGTGTTGCTTGCAGGACTTTTACTTACAAGAAGACAGGAAGGAGGAGACATTCAAGATAACTGACACTTATATGCCAAAAGCATTTCATCTGAGAGCCAATAGGGTGCCTCCACTATATATATGATCAGGAATGTATAGAGCAAGTTCAAGTTTTAGCCTAATGTGGGGGTCTGCTTGAAGCGATTTATATGAAGTTCCAGATTCAAGGTTTAGAACTGTCATGAATTATGAAGAAATTTGGTGATGAGCTTTCCCATAGACCCAAAGGACCAGGGGATGACAAAAGAAAACATCACAAAATTTCCTGGTTACCCATGGATTCGTAGAAAAAGAAAGATGTATGAATATAATGCAAAGTATAATTTATGGTGCTTTTTCAGCAGGACTTCACTGCTATAACTTGAAAGGAAAGAAAAAATAACCTTTTATACTTTAAAAGAAAAAGAAAAAGGAATTCCTGAAGAACCCAACTGTAAGCCAGCCCCGATATCAGATTTTCCAAAGGAAGCATGCAACAGCAATGGAAGCCTTGTGATGCTGTTTATGAGTAAACACGAGAATGGTGCAGCATGGATATTAAGGATTCATAGTACGACCTCAATTGATTTGGGTAGAGGCCAAGTTGCTGCTGTTCAATACAAAAAGCAGAAATGTATTTGGTTCAGTTCTATCTAACTTCAAATTATTGCAACTTCCCCATAAGAACACAAGTACTCTCCCTAGTGCACAAAATTTCATAGTTACAAGAGCAAAAAATTGATGGCACTATCTACCGTCAAAAGAAAGATAGCATTTGCATATGGCTAGTCACATGCATATGAATGGCCAAGACGCACATAATCAAGCATCTACATACTTGATGTAGATACTTCTATTGAGTTTTGTTGAGTAAATAGTAGCCAACCATGACGTAATACTTCTGTTGAAATTCTGGAATCCTTACATACTTGAGGAAATTAGGAATCTTTTTCAAACACATACCGGCTAACTTTTGAGCAATCAGTGAAATTCACGCAAATGGCCAACAATTATGAAAACATAAACGACACTCTCAGCAAAAAGTACAGCAGATAAGGTAACTCAAAGTGATTTAAACAGAGGCAAAAGCATTCTACTTTACTTCTGCCCACTTGGCAAGAGAAATTAGTGGTTTTCTTTTGCTTACTTGGCCCAATTAGGTGGAGACGACACAAATGGATGATTAGTAGCAGTAGCATTAGGACTCCCGTACGTGATTTCACTTTGAGCAGCATCTTCAGACTTGAGAGAAAATTGACTTTCACCTCCTGCATATGTACCAAAAGGAGCTTTTGGATACCTACTTTCAGCACTACCAGGCAAAATAGTACTCTGTGTCCCACCATTCTGGCAACTTCCTGTATAAACGGTGTGGGGAGGATGACAGATGGAGTGGAGTTGTTCATCATTCTTGAACAGTGAAGCCATTGTCCTTGGAGGTGTAGGAGTCACATTTGATGTATTGAGATCTGTACTCAAACACCAGTTGGTTGGAGAACCTATCAAACTTAGACCAGCTTGACCAAGCGGAGAGCTGTTCCACATCTGCCACGTTCCTACATTATTTGCACCATTTGAAACATTCATTGGCACAGTGTGCATGTCCTGAGCATTAGGAGTGTTGGGGAAAAGAAAAGACCCAGCATGCCTTTCCTCTGGAACACGCATTCGTGATATTGGAGACTCAATTGGTGAAGGCCTGGTCACTTCAGAAGATGCATTCACATTTTTTACCACACATGGGCTATCCAGTCCTGTATCTGACACAAAGCCAAGGTCCACCTCCAGTTGAAAGTCATCAAGGGACTCACAAACTGGTCCAAGCAATGACACAGGGTCTGGAACATAACAAGGATCTTCAAAATTCTCAAACTCTTCTGCCAATAACTGACTTGTCCCATCTCCAATTCGAGGATGTATTGCTCTCGGGGACAATGGAATAGTTGTACTACAACTGGTGGACCCACAAGGAAAAGAAGTTAAAGTAAAAGGCGAAGGGAGACCAAAGCTTATGGGGTTGTCAAAAGATTGTGTAGCTGGAGTCTGACAGGAAGGACTCAGAATTTCTGATTGAGGCTTAACACTTGGTCTGCTGATTACATTTGAAGAGGCGGGAGAAACAGTAGATGATCGAGTGAATAGTTGCTGCCAGGACTTTTTAGGAGTTGTAAATGGTTGAGGTTCAATAAGCACCTGTAAAGAACAGAATTAACCTGACCACTTAACAAGAGTCCCGTGTCTCATTAAACAGCCAAAATCATCTTCTAAAAGGCCTACATTTCTCACGATATGATATGATCTATCTGTAAGTTCAGGTTAAATAAACAAGATGAACATGCCAAAAATAGAAAACATAAATGGTAAATGAAGCTATAAGCTGCAAGTTTAAATTAAATTCAGAGTTACTGAGAATTCAATACTCCAGAAGTACCAAACAAGATACTTGATGAAGGGGAGCACTTAGATATAAGCAATTGAAATAGAAGATGACAAGAAACTTACAGGCCGATTCATACTCCTGTCATCTCCACTTGGATTCAGCTTTCCAGTTATGCGATCTGACTGAGATAGTTCCCTCCTAGAGGCATTATGGACAGTATCTATAGTAGTATTAGATTTCTGCTCTCTTGGAATATTAGAAGCATTACTTTTGCCAAAAAAACCACCTCCGGTAAATGCTCGAGAAGATGATAAGAAAGTACCCCTCATACGATCCAAGTACCTAGTACCGACATTTCCATGGTTATGACTGCTAGAAGAACCACCCTTAAAACCATGTAAAATTTCTGCATTATGTGTTTTAATACTTTCAGGCCCATTTTTGTGTTGGTGCCTTCTATCACCATCACTCTGTCGATTTCGCACACTCTCCTTGCCTTGTCTTTTATCCAACTCTTCCACATCCGAATTACTTTTGCTAGATCCCCTGTCCCTTTCTTTCTTCTTCTCCTGCTGCTTCTTTTCTGCTTCCCTTTTACTATCCTGTACTTTAGCAGAGGGAGACCCCTTCCCCCGCTCTTTCTCTGCCTCCATCTTTTCATCGCGCAATCTCCTGCGTTCTTCCACTAGTCTAGCAACCTCCTCTCTTTGCTTTCGCTCCTCCTCCTCTGCTAACTCTTTCTCCAACCTAGCCAGCCTCTTTTCCTCTGCTTTTCTCCTAGCTTTCTCACCTCTACTCTCCTGACAATTTCCTCCATTATCACCTCTTTTATCCATCATTGCTCTCCGTTCAGCATCCATTGATGCATCCCTTCTAGAGGAGCTTATCCTAAAAACCTTTCTACATAGCCACTTGATACTAAAGAAAAAAGCAGTCAGTGCCTTGCAGGCAAAAGCAAAAATACGAGAATATGACTTCTCTGCTAAACAGTGCTCCACCCCAAGGAATCCACCACCAGTCTTGCTCCAAGAATCTGACTTGCTAACAAAAGATCCCCCAACCCAATTCCCATTCTCTAACCAATCCTGTCCACACATCCACCTGTTATCTGACCAAACCTTTCCATTTAACATCTTCCCACCTTTCCCAACCAAATCTCTCAAAATCCCTGAATTTGAAAGCCCCAAACCTGGCGGCACAGGCAAGTCTAAAATGGGTCTCTTAGAAATATGCCCACAATATGAACACATGAACTTGCCACCACCAGGATTCTGATCCCTGTATGGAGTCAAACAATTTCTACACCTCCGTGTTGCTGTTTTCCTTAATTTCTGCATTTCAATAGCCTCAAACCTCTTCCTTTCCCTAAGTGTCGCATTTCTTCTCGCTCGCCAAGCAGACAACTTAGGCATCAAAACCTCGTACCATCCAAGAGTAATCACAAGCACAATCACACATGCAAGCCTTGGTGATGTGATTTCAAACCGAAATGCTGGTGGAAATAACTGTGATAAAGCCCATAACCCAATCAAGGGAATCACTAACCAGGGTAACATGGTTGCAACTCCCCGTGACCACTTCTGGATCGAACACAGTATACACATTATCCTTTCAACCCACACGTATCTTCTTCCCTGTCTTGAAAATGCGATCAAATCAAAAATAAAATTTCTTGACTAGCGAAAATACTATAAAAATCAAGGAAACTCCCAATCTTCCCTTCTGTAACAACAACAATAACCCACAGCTCCAACAATCTAATGAAACCCCCTACCTCTGAAAGTTCCCCTTTTCCCACAAATTTTCGATTGCAAAATACCAGCTCTTCAATTCTTCAAAACCCTAACAAGGCGAATCGTGAGAAAGCACCTATGAAGCGAAAACAAACGCGTTAGGGTTCAAAAAAAGGTGTTCCATTTTAGCTCCAAAACCTAATGGACACGAAAAGAATAATCAAAAAAAGAATTTGTTACAACAATGGCGAAGGAAGCAAACGAAAATGAAGAAAAATGAGGAGCTCACTGATTCAATGCCCATCGGAGATTCATCGGAAACTAAACGTCGGTGGCCGGAGAGGGTGACGGTCCCTTTGGGTACAATTTTCCGTCGCGAGATAAACTGTGAAGATTGTTGGATTGATGAAAGAGAAAATATTTTCTTTTTTGTTTTTTAGAGGAGATAAGACAGAAATGTGTCTTCTGATCATATTGGCAGTAATTGAACCGGGGATGTATGAATTAAATCAAACCGGTTTATACTTGTGATTTATTTACTTATTTATGACTGTTGTTGGCTGTGATTAGTGGAGTAACAATAATAATAATCTATACGATCATAAAGACAATTTTTTTTTCTAATAAATGTACCAATTTTATTTTAGATTCCTATGTTACAGACAATTGCATTTAACATGAGGCTTTTCACTCTTAGGGGTTAGATGAAAATGGAATAGACAAGAATATTTCATGAGTTTATGAGATTACAACAATAACAACATACCTAGTAAAATTTTACAAGTGAGGTCTGGGAGGGTAAATGTACGCAGACCTTAGCATTACCTCATAGAGTTAGAGATGTTGTTTCCAAAAGTCCCTCATCTCAAAAATATCATCCCAAAAGCAGAAAATACTAGATATAAAATCAAACGATTAGAATGGAAAGCAAATGATAGTTTGTAAAGACAATAAAAGTAATAAAATGGATGATGGACGATAACAACACAATAGATAAAGATACGACTACCTCTACTAACCTACTGAATCACAAAGTCAAACATCATCTTACCCCTACTAGTCGTCTAACCTGTTATCCTGATACGCAACCTCCACTCCTTTCTATCTAAGGTTATGTCCTCAGTGATATCTGTGTCATATCTTATCTAATCACCTCCCACCAATATTTTTTCGGTCTACCTCTAACCCTCCGCGTAACCCCTAAATCCAACCTCTCGTACTTCCTAACAGGAGCGTCTACACTTCTTCTCTACACATGCTCAAACCATTGCAGTCTCACTTCTCTCATTTTGTCTGCCACAGAGGTCACCCCTAACTTCGTTCGAATGGTCCCATTCCTAATCTTATCCCCCCCTTCCGGTATGTCCACACATTCATCTCAACGTCCTCATCTCCGCAACTTGCATCTTCTGAACATGTGAGTTTTTGATGGTCAGGACTCCACTCCATATAGCAAAGACGGTCTAACCACCATTGTGTAAAACTCACTTTTAAGTTTAAGTAGTATCTTCTTATCACACAATACTCCAGAGTCAAGACTCCATTTCGTCCATGCTTCCTCAATATGATGTGTGACATCATCATCGATATCGTCACTACTCTGGATGATGGACCAACATATTTAAAGTTATCTCTCTTAGGAATAGATTGAGTGGCAAAATCACTTCAATGCCTGCTTCATTACTCGCAATACTGAATTTGCACTGAATAGATATAATATGAGATTATTTTATTTTTTATGTAGATAGTTTATTTCAGTATTTATATTAGAATTTTAAGATAAATTATTTTGAGATTAAATAATATCATGATATATTGTGATATTTCTATCCTAATATCATGATATAGTGTGAAATGATTATCCATATTATGTCAATCAAATGATCCCTAGAAGTTAATAATTCTAAAAAATGAATTTTTTACTGTACGCAAATGCAATGACAGTTGAAGAATAAGCCTAGTAAAGTCTTTATTAGGAATGAAAAAAAGGTCTTTATTTTAGGAGTAAAAATTGTGAGCCTAATTAATTATTGATGATTTTATTTTTCTTAGAAAATATTGAAGTTTATAATAAAAAATGAAAAAAGAATTATCAATGGTAGAAGAAAAGAAAGAGAAAGATTTTCTACTTTTTAAAATTTTGGATCTTGAATTAAACTACTCAAATTTTCATATCAATAAATAAGAAAATTATAAAAGGAAATTAAAGTAGCTTAAAAAAAAGTTAAAAATTACTTAAAATAAGTTAAAAGTTAGAAGCTGGGATCCCCCAACTTTTCATTTTCAGCTTAAAAGTTCTTATTGTTTGACAAAAAAATTACCTTATTGCCCTAAATATTTTTTCATAATACCAAAAATGTCCTTAAGTAAATAACCCTAATATTCTCTTCCTTCTCCATTCTTTTTCAACGGTAAATAGCAGAGCCCAAGCCACTGCTCTCTTCATCTCTTTTCTCTGGATCTCTCTTGAAAAAGTTTGAAGAAATTTTCTTCCTCCGTTGCCATTTTTGAAGCTTTAATATAAGTTTCACTATTTCTTTAGTTTTTTCACTAATTTTTGTTGTGAAATTGTTGTTGTTGAAAGATGCTTTCCCTGATTTAGCTCTTCTTGGCATTCGGAAATTGAATGATTGATTAATGAGTATATCAAAATGAAGATTAGCAGGCATGGACCAACCATGATTTCACTTGTCAAAATGAGCAAGATTGTTCATGTACATACGTATTGTTGGGACCTACTACCTAGGACTTGTATGTTCTTTATCTAATTTTTGTTTTAAAAATAAATGGGCAAACAAGATTTTACATTCATTATTTTCACTATCATGGAATAATCTCATATTGTTTGCATTCCCATAGCCAAATATGGCAGAAGAGGCATACCAATGTTATCGTTCAAGCTAGAACCCAAAGTTCTTTGTAAACCTGAAATAATTATTTGTAAACCCAAAATAATTATCCCATATATTCCCATATTACCATTTGAAATTGAACCATGTTGTCTTAGCAATTAGCCATTAACTTACGAGAAAATGAAAGGCGATTTGAAATAATCAATGCACATAAGCCTTTTTTTTACTGATAGATAACAAATTCACAAAAGAATACATTCTTTGCGGAAGTATCATAAATAATAAAATTGACAAGTAAAAATTATGAAAGCAATTCATGGCCCTGTTGCCTAACACTTGCATAGCTCTCTCTTATATTAGCTCAAGATGTGATATGATTAATAGTCCTCTTCTTTGACATGGAGCACTAATAGGGAGCACATTTTCTTTTAGCAAAATTGATATTTCTTTAGTTGAGTAAAATAGAATGACACACCAATGTGCTTTAAGCAAAATGATATTTCTTTAAGCTCATTGAAGACTAATGTGCTTCTTTATATTGGTATGATAGTTCATATGTAAAATTTTGATTTCTCTTATACATATTCCTCGTGGGAACGATCCTAACCATTGTTAGGTTAAATACTTGATTACGACCACTTCAACCTCCGAGTAAAGGTGTGGGTTGAGTGTTATCGTTAGTCCAGCATGCACCGATTAGCCTATTTGAGCGTAAGGTTGAGTGATTCTAATGAGGGTGGTTTTCTTGTTCATAATGACTCAGAATCATTATTAGTGATTGATGTAAAAGCAAAGCAAGACATGGATCCAACCTTAGTTGAGTTGAAAAGTTAGTGATTGATAAGAAGATTCAAGTTTTATCCCAAGGGGGAGATGGGGTATTTCGTTACCAAGGTCCACTATGTGTTCCAAATGTTTATGGTCTAGGAAAGATGATATTGAGTGAAGACCATAACTCTCGGTATTTCATCCATCTAGGATCTACTAAAATGTACAAAGATTTGAGAGAAGTGTATTGTTAGAGTGGTATGAATAAGGACATAGCAAGACTTGTAGCGAAATGCCCAAATTGTCAACAAGTGAAAGTCGAACATTAAAGGCTGAGAGGTTGAGCTAAAGACATTTAAATTCCTACTTGAAAGTGGCAGGTTATGAATATGGACTTTATAACGGGTTTGCCCAGTACCTGTATGCAATATGACTCAATTTGGGTGGTAATTTATAGAATGAGAAAATCTTTCATGACCAAGCTAAGGCTTAGGTGTTCCCTAAGAAACTCCAATTATGTTATCTTAGTATATCAAGCATACACAGGGTGAGTAAATAAACAATAAAAAGCAAAATGATAGATAAGTCTCAAAATAAAATCGAAAGATAAAGGTATATCTTAGGACAAATTAAACGAACTTACACCTTTTTTTTATCTAGACATGCCTCAACTCTAACATAGGCGGGGCTATGGATATGATCTTAGGTCACCCTAAGAAAAGAAAAGTAAATGTCTCAAATGGAAACCAAGATAACAATGAGATCAGGAGCTCGATAGGCAACTCCTTAAGCATGAAGATCTACCAATTAAGTGTTGTGCTAACAAACCAACTAGCCACGAGGAGTGTGAGGAGAGTCCAATCCTATATTTTTAATAATGTAGGAAAAATATGTGTTAGTACATTGAAATGTACTAGTATGTGAGCAATGCAATGTATGACATCATACTGTGCAAATGACTAAGTTAGAAAAATATACTAAGTAAATCGTTAAAGCATAATAGTAAATTATAAAAATAGTCAAAGTATTTTAAGAACCATAATGAAGTCACGGAAAATATAAACACTATTATGATAGTCAAGAGTCACTGTGAGAAATCATATGCCTTGTAAAATATCATAAGTCATAATGAAAATCATAATCATAATAAGTGTGGTGGGTCACAGAAAATATACAATGAAACTTTGTAAAGAAAACCTTTAACCTTGTGAAAGATCATAAACATGTGTGAGAGTTACCATTAACCAACATAAATTATGTGAGCTACAACATGGAGTCCCTATGTTACCCCTACATCGAAGAAATGGAAAGACTACTTGCCAAGGTAGACTTCTAATGCCTATGTGGATCCACTAAGCTACAAAAGGGATAAAGCCTTTATTACGGGTGTCCCTTCTTAAGGAATCAAGCCTCTACTACAGGTGATCCTTCATCCTACGGTAGTACGTGGTTATGGGACAAAGGGGTTGTACTACGGATCTTTTGCCTCTATTATGGAAGATTGCCTCAATCTCAAGATCCACTTGGTGCTAAGTAAACTCTCAACGTATAAAAGTCAAAATTCATAAAATCATGTTATGTGGGTGGGACCATCTCTGTTACCCGTCCACAATCATGAAACATAGTCATATAATAGATCTTTAAACTTATGTGATGTGAGTATAGACATTTCATCATCACAAATTCATACTTAGGTGAGAAGGTCCCACCATTATTAACACTTAGCTTGAATTGTATCATTAAAACTCAATTCATACTTTTCATGTAACTTGCTTGAAAGCCAAGTAAACACATGATCATAGCGTAAAACTTTTCCTTGAAAAATATAATTTCATGCTTGAGCTTATAGGGAATAATCTCAAAATTGTGTAATTGAATTGAAATCATCCATAACCATGTAGGATAGTATCTATTAAATCATGATTAAGAGGGGCCAATAAGAAATTTATGAATTTTTACTTGAAATTGACCTAATGCATGTGTCTACATGGTGATCGCTTGCAATTTAATTGCAATTCATATTTAATTGAGTATATAAACAACAATAAAATCTTAATTCATGTAATTGAATGAAAGTTAAAAAGACCCATAATGAGATCATGAACCATAAATAACATTGTAGAAAATTTTATAAGAAAAATCATCAATTCATGCAGTTATCATTAGTTTGTATCAGAATAAATCAATGCTCATTAATTTAGTCATAATTTATACAATTGATTAGTAATTTGAAAGATCCATAAAAATACATGCTTGAATTTAAATATAGTTTCATAAGGAAACAATTTAGTATTATGTAATTTGAAATTGTAAATGCATAAATAGGAAGAACAATATCAATTGAACCCATAATTAAAAGACCCATAATTGAATTCATGATGTCACGACCTAAGCCTAGGGCCTAGATGTGACACAACGAATGAAAAACCCGAAGGCAACCCAAGCAAGCCTCTTAACATATCATTTGCACATCCTTGGTTGCGGAAGCATAATTAAGAAAGTAAAAAATAATTCTAAGGGAAGCGGGACTTTGGACTCAAGCTATGGGCATATTTTAGGGAAGAGAATTTGCATGAATCACATAAAAAATAAAGTCCAAGGGACGGGTAAGTATGACTCACACTATGGAGATCTTACCGGGACTTGGGACTTCCATTACATCATCAACAAATATCAACACATAGAGGGGAATAGGGACTAAGAAAAATCTTGCATAATCTCACAAACATAATGGGAGTCAAGCCCAATACATACATTTCCATATCCAATGATACCTCTAATACAAATGGAACGAGGGCCATGACATCTCCCAGGCTCACCCTCAAAAGATAAGTATCCAAAATTATACAAGTCTTAATTAAAGCATGAAAGTAAAATAGATATTATCCCCGAAGTGGAGGACTCACCAATAGAAGTTTTCAAATGATCAAGGCTAGCCACGTGGAGGTGGAGGATGAATAGGAGCTCCGTTCCCTACATGGTTAGATCATGTAGGCAAATGAACTATGCGTTAGTACTTGGAATGTACTAAGTATGTGAGGGGCAATGCAACAATGAAATATAAACCACAATTAGACAATATGCATATTCATAGTGAATGGATATAAGCTCAATATGACATGAATGATTAATGCCTTAGTCAAAACATGCATGGGGATATCCAAATCATAAATCATATCATACATGGATGGGAAGGGATCATAACCGACAATTAAGACCAAGCTAGCTACTACTTGGAATCCCGACATTCACTCTATACCAAATAAAGAAATGGTTTACTTTGACAGGGTAAACTAAACACTCACCTTATGGGAACCTCCCCTTTTTGGAAAAGTGCCTCACAAATACCTTAGGGGAACAACACCTTTTTAGGTTACCTTACGGGAACTTTCCCTTTTTGGTAGATTACAAAATAAGGGTCTTACGGGAACATCACCCTTCTCGAATCATAGAATGTAAAAGCCTTATGGGAACCCCACCCTTTTCGAATAATAAGTGGCATGTACCTTATGGGAACTCCCCCTTTTCAGTTGATTATGTCACAAGCAATTCACAACCTATGGTGGCAACATAGTTATAGAACAATGAATACCTACCAAGGTCCACTCGGTGCTAGGTCACAATCCCAAGGAATATTCAAATCATACTTATAGCCATAATATGCGAAGCATCATAATGTCATAATATTTTCATAGAGTAGCTCATCAAACCAAAGCTTCGTAATACCAAAGAAAGGGCTTCACATTATTCTTAACATTCATAATATTTTCGTGAGCTCATAGCATGCTTTAATAGCCCTTCAATATTTTTAATATTCTCAATTCATATTTCTTACAATGAGACTTTCATCAACATAGAAGCTTGTTACATGACTTGATCAAAATATGGTGGGTATACGTACATCGGCGTAAAACCATGCATTTCAAGAGTATAAGACATGGAAAAAGTAAAATCAATTTATTTAGAAGTCATTCAAATCAACCTACCAATATTGTAGTAAAATCCCAATTTGGGTATCATGAAATTCAACCCAAATTTACAAGTTCTTTCATAGCTTTTCATGGCATTATAGAGTACATAGCTTTTGCATCATAGAATCCATCATATTATCACCCCAATGAGTATTCATGCATAATCACATCAATACTTAGAGAATTCAAACATAAATCGTGTTCATAATGTATAATAAGAGTTACCCATAAGATATTTAATCTTAAAATCATGAAATTTGACAAGAAGAGAGGGATTAGCTTCATGGGTGAAAGAATCCCCATGAATGAGGTCCACATACCTTTGACTTGGGAATTTCTTGAAGGAAAACTTGAGAGGGTTTCACTTGAGTTCTTGTAATCCAAAGAGAATCTTAGAAAATCTTGAATTTAAATGAGGGAATTATGAGGAAATTTGAAGGATTTTTGGGAGAGTTAGAGTGTTCTAGGTCTTAGAAAATTAGTGAAAATCGTGGGACTCCCGTATATATAGGCACTAGATTATTACCCAATTACCCTTAAATTTTAGAATTTTTTGAACTAGGGCACGACAGATCTGCGACGCAGACTTGTCGTGGAGTAGTTCATTTTCGCTTGAAATTTTAATTCTCCCCTAATTTGGTCTAGAAAATGATTGAGGTCATTTTTACACTGGTGGGTGACAGGTCCGCAACACAGACTTGTCACACACTTTTCTCGTTAAGCCTGAATCACCCCAAAAATTATTTTTCCCTATGGATCATTTAAAAATCGAAGACCACCCCTTTCCTACACAATTTTCCCCCAAAAATTGAATACAAAGTCAGCTTCACGAAATAATGCACAACTTTTATGATATTCAAAAATTACACTCATAAGGCAATTTTTTCAAGGCGCGTGAGGGGTGTTGCACATGAACCCTAAATATCAAATAGAGGTAATTGGATGAATTTTTTTGAAAACGTATAATTAAACTTAAATCATGCATAATTAGTCTAGTAGTCATACTAAAAATAATAGTTCATGCAATTGGAATTGAGATCATGAGGATTCCTAAAACATACTTGAATTGGACAGAAAAATAGAGATTTTTTTGGCTCCATGGATGAAAGAGATCCATTTGATAAATATCCACATACCTTAGAAATCAAATCCCTAAATGCAAGTTTCTAGCAATGGAGGATTGTTCTTGACCTTGAAATCCCAACCTTGACTTGATGGAGAAAGACAACCCCTTTAGGAGAGAGTTTCAGAGAGAAATAATTTTGGATTTTGAGTTAATGAGGGGCAATTAATTAATTGAATGATATACCCCTTTAAAATACCTTAAAAATGACTTAGAATAAGGTTAAAAAGCTTAGAAAAGGACCAAAACAACCCCAGAATATGTCTAGGAAGTTGATGAAAAAGGGTGCAAAAAATCTTCAAGTGAGGCTCTATGGGTCGTGGAATGATTCAAGACTTATAAAAGGGTATTGTACATTCACACTGCCCGATAGGATATCACTAAACATGCATAACCTTTTACTCCAAACACTGAACGAGGCAATCTTCGTGGTATTGGAAAGAAGATTCAGTAACCTTTAATTTGATAAGTTGTGGGCCACCTAACACTTTATATTCTGGGAGACATGGTTTTTTGAAGTTGATCCTTCGATAACTAATACCAAAACTTAATCAATAAAAAATCTTTTGACCTAGCTTGATATAAAAGATCTTTTATGACCCTAAACTACATATAATATACTTTAAATACTTAGGAGCTGATCCTAATACATATGTACAAATAGAAATTATCAAGATCTAGCCTATACACACATGAACAATAGCTCGGGTCCCACCTTATATTTTGGGGTGTTATATTATATCTCTATTGGGAAAATTCATCCTCGAATGTGAATCTAATTAGCATGAATAGAGTGGAATGAACATTTATCAGCTCAGCATGAATACAATAATGCAATTTGAACATTGTTTCCATAAAATTTTCAAATCTTTAGTAATGAATGTAATTTAAAATGCTAAACCATGATATTTCTGAATTTTATACAAAACTTCATCAAAATCTTAGTCCATGAGTATGCATGCATATGAAATATTATGAAAAGGCTAGAATTGTAATAACTTGGTTGGTCATTTTTGAGCTTATCTGTGAAAATTACTATTTTGCCCTTTCATAAGTTGCTTTGGACCTATTTTGAACTATATGTATGGTTGGAACTAAAGTTTTGAGTTTTAAAAGTTGAAAATATGAGTTTTGACATTTTTAGAAACTTAAGTTGATGAAAAAGTGAGTTTTTGTACTATTTTGAGTTTTGAGTGTCAGATCAGAAATCCGTTGATTCCGTCAGCTCTAGACCATCGAAATTGGTCTGGGAGAAATTACAGAACTGAATTTGGAGTTAAAATGAGGTTTTTACACTCAATGTTGTGTTTTTAGTTATTTTCGAAATCAAAGTTTGACTTTGATCAACATTCAAAGTTTGGAAGATCGTATTAAAATTCTGATAGTTCCAATAGTTTCAAAAGGTGAAACTAATGCTAGAAATGGTCTCATAATATTTTTTGGGGTTGCTGAGGGTAATTTTGATATTTTGAATCTTAAATTAGTTTATATGAGGCGAGGAGGCCTTGCAATCAATTTCTGATGATTCCATTGAGTCCAAATCGCTGTTTCTAGTGAGGATTTATCTTTCTTTGTGAAATTCTAAGTTCGGATGAATTTCAAGGGACCGTATTGGGTTTTGTTGTTAGTTGCCTTTAGCTGGTGCAAGGAGTATCTGGTGCACTCATGGTCCTTCTACGCGTTCGCGGGAGAGCATTCGCGTTCATGGAGGTTTATGTCTTGGTCTCCTACGCTTTTATGAGAAATTCTCTGCTTTTGCGGAGCTGTAGTTGTCCTATCCCAATCCTTCTCCACATTCACAAATTCACAGCCGCGTTCATGGAGCTTTGCTAGACTTTCTCCTCTGCGTTCATGGGCTCCACCCCGCATTCATGGAGTGCATTTTACCTGATTAGTTCTAAAACTCAAAGAAAGAGTAATGCAAAGAATAAAGTTATAGATAGAAGCAAGACAAGATTCTAGAAACATGAGTGGATGAAAAGGGAAATCTGGAAGTATTTTTCCTTGACATATCAATATAGTTCTGGGACAACAAAATACTATAAAAGAGTTATGGACAAATAGTGGTGGAGCTTTAATTTCAGAAGAAAATTCAATGACTAGGAAACAACAAGAGTGGTATATTTTTTCAACATCATGGAAGCTTTTGATGGGCTACAAACAAGGGAAGATGCTATGTGGTGGAAGGGAAATAGTAGAGAGGGATTCCAAATTAACTCAGTCTGCAGGTTAGCGGTCTAAACACAAACACATAGTTGGCCATAAAAACAAATATGGAGAAGCATAATACCTCATAACATTTCATGCTTCTTATGGTTGTTTGCCTAAGAAGCTGCTCCGACTCAAGATAACCTGATGAAGAGAGGAATAATATTATACTCAAGATGGTTTCCTTTGTGGGGAGACATTAGAGAGAGCCATTTGTTTGTCCACTGCAAGTATATCCAACCACAATGGAGGATTTTTTTGAACCTCTAAGGCATCTTCTGTACCATGCCCAGATAGGTCTTAGAGGCTTTAAAGAGTTGGGACAAATCAAGTATGAATGTAGAGATGGCAAATGAGTGAATTAAATCAGATTTGAATGTATTAAATATGGATTGAGCCAAAATGAATTGTATCATAATTCATCCATGTACAATATGGGTAAATATGGATTTGATCAAATATGGTTTGGGTAAAAATGATTCCAATCTATTTTAATTTCTTAAAGCCAAAAAAAATTAAATCAAAACTAGATTATTAATATTCAACCCCTATCACCCCAAGCCTACTCCCAAATAATTGTTTTTAAAAAAATTATTTTTCATATTTTTAAATTTTTTCTATTTCCATACTCTATCACCTGCCCACCCCCAACCCTCATCCCCTCCCTACCTGCACCTCTATCACCCCCAATTTTTAAATTAGAAAATATCAAGAAACAAATCGTCTCACCCGTCCCCCTACACCCCACTCTATCACCATTTAAAAAAAAATCATCACCAAGCCCTATCGGACCCCATACCCCCAAATATTTTTTAAAAATAATCAAAAAAGAAAGTTCAACTTTTTCACCATCCCACCCTACCCAGTACCCCCTCCCCCACTTCCAAATTTTTGCTAAAGAAAATTTTAAAAAATCCAAAAAAAAGTTAAATTTTTTTAACCCCTATTCCCACTTCCAATTTTTTTTATGATAAATTAAAAACAAATTCTCCCCACCCCTACCTCCACTGGATCCCTATATTACCCCCCAAATTCATCCCACCTAGACCAAGTATATACCTAGAAAAACTGAGAAAAATAATTGAGAAAAATCACTGAGAGATGAACCACGAGGGTCACTTACAACTCGTAGAGTAATCTACAGCCCGCAAAGTGAGGTCTCGTAGGTCACCCCTATGACTTGGAGAATTTTCTAAGTCTAAAATCCATATACGAGACAACATACGAGCCGTAAAACTATCCATTACCCATAGATTGATTTCGTAATTAAAGATCCAAAAATCAACTTTTCAGTACTTGAGTTGCGAGTTATCAGACGACCCGTAGAACTCTTTACGTCCCGTAGAGATGGTTTCGTGCCAAATTGCAGTAACTCATATTTTTGGACCTTTTACCTACTAGAGGCCATCTACAACTCGTAGAAAGGTCTACGACCTGTAAACTAGCTCTCGTAGAACCTGCCGACAGTTTTTAATAAGGGTATTTTTGTCTATTCATATTCCTTTTTAATCAAAACCTTGGATGTTTTAGACTTAATTAAAGTCTTAAAATAGAACTCTAAGGGTATTCTAATCATTCTTCATGCTTAGGGATTTCTTGAGAACACTAGAGGAGGGGGAAGAGCAAGAGTACAAGTTTAGACATGAGGATCGAATGGAGTCTGATTGTTTCTTCTATTTCCAGGTATGTAAGGCTTACTAAAGTGTGAAACTGTGTTTGTTCACATGCCCTTTCACATATTTGAGTCACAATTGAGAGTAGAAATTGAGTTTTGAAATCCCTATCATCCAATTATCGAGTTTCAACATTTATTATGATTTCTTATGTTAATATATGAGATAATTATCATGTTGCATGACTACTGATATGATATTAACATAAATACTTTATACTTGGTATTATGAACCCTAAATTGAATGATCTTTGTAAAACCCTGTGTATGGATTGAATTGAAGTTTGAGTTTGAACGAGATTGTATGAGTTGAGTAACTTGAGAGAGAAACATGTTGTATTTAATCATCCATACTATTATATATTTTGCTTGCATTACATGATGAGTCAAATTGAGTGAGTCTGAATGACTGTTTGAGTCTGGCTGTCTTTATTAATTGACTGAGTTGATGAGAATTGAGATGGGTTGAGATGAGAAAGCCTATTGAGGCTAAGATTTGAGTTGATTGACTGAGACTTGAGGATTTGAGTTGATTGATGAGTTCAACATATTTTAGTCTTGGGAGGAGTATCAAGCACCGAGCTAGGAGCTGGTAAATAACTACTCTAACTCACAAAACTACGTTGCCAGCATAGGATGGTCGTGCAACACGTTCAAGTGACTCTTGTTCCAAAAGATGGACTCTTACTATGGATCGATAAGGAGAGTTGATCGTTCTTTATCTTGGAAATTTTAGGATAGGCATGGCAACAATGTTGCTTTAGTTATGCATCACCAAACTAAAGGTGATGGGATTGGATGTCGGTTAATAAAAACTCTTAAGCAAACACTGATTGAGCATAACATTTTAAACTGAGTTTACTTCTACTGAGTTTATTGTAAAAGCATTATTTATTCTAAACTTATATATCTATTGAGTTGAGTATGAGTTGTTGAGTTGAGGTGAGTGAGTCAAGCTTTACTTTCTTGAGCTATTTTATATACTGATATGTTCCATGTACGGACGTCTATTTGGACATGCATCATTTTATGATGCAGATATAGGCAATAAAGGACTTTAACCCGTGTATCATTGGGGTCTAGATCAGTGCATTCTAGAGTTGATGAGCCCTCCTTGCTTTTCGAAGGAGTCTTTATTTCCTATTTGATTTAGTACCTTCTTTCTTTGATCTGAGGTATCCATGTTCTGTCATGGAACCATCTAGATTTTTGAGTAGAGGCTTCATGGACATTGAGTAGAGGATTTTGTTGAGTATATTGTATTTTCAAACTTATTCACTGGAAACTATATTATAGTAGAGTTATATTTATTCATATGATATCTCTTTATTGAAATGGTTTCTTCCGCTGTTGAGTTGATGTGACGATGAGGCCAGGTGGTTCTCTTGGGGAATCAACAATGGTTCTACAATTGCTGGCCACACCAAGGGTACCCTCCCGGGGTGTGATAAACTTGGTATCAAAGCATAGAGTTCAAGTGTCCTAAGGAGTCTATGAAGCCATGTCTAGTAGAATCTTGTTTATAGGCGTGTTGTGCACCACACTTTATAAGCAGGAGGCTATAGGACATTAGGATTTGTTATACTTCTCTTGTGATCTGATTTCATGCGACAAAGTTTAACTCTATTAAAGTATCTATCTGATTTATGCGTTACACATTTGCAAATCATGCCTTATAAGCATACTGCCACCCAAAGAGATATTTCAGCCTCTAATGCTGTGAATCCCCCACCAGAGGTGCTTACTCAGATGGAGAGTAGGGGTCGAGATTGACCACCTAGAGCCACCAGTGTTCCATAAGAACCTATTGCTCTACCTGCCCCTATTACGGAGGCTGATTTAAGAGGAGCTATTGCTATGCTCACCCAACTGGTAGCCACTCAAAGTGGTAATCGGAGATCACAGGCTCCTAATTCTAGCTCCCAAGAGGCAACTGCTACAATCAAACTTAGAGATTTTCTGAGGATGAACCCACCAGTCTTCACAGGGTCTAAAGTTGAGAAGAACGCCCAAAACTTTATTGATGAGATGTGGAAAATGTTGAAAACTATGCATGCGACTAAGACTGAGGGAGTTGAGTTGGTTGTCTATCAGCTCAAGGACATGGCAAATGTCTGGTATAGTTAGTGAGATGAGGGCCAAGGTGAGGATGTTGATCCTGTTGAGTGGGGTGAATTTGAGAATGCCTTCCGTGATCACTTCTTTCCCCAGGAGTTGAGGGAGGCCAAAGTTAAGGAGTTCGTGAATCCGAAATAGAAAATACTGACCATTTAAAATTCCAACCTAAATTTTATCCAACTGTCCAGGTCTTATCCATAGATGGTCCAAGAAATAAGGGAGAGGATGAGAAAGTTTGTATCCGGCTTGGGTAGACATGTGAAGAAAGAGTGCAAAGTGGCATTGCTTATCCCAGGTATGGATATCTCCAAAGTTATGGTTTATTCCTAGTAGACTGAGAAGGATAAGAAGAGAGATAGAGAGGAACATCTGAGTAAGAAGGCCAAGTCAGTAGGGCATGAGCCTAATCAGGCTAAACAAAGTAAAGGAGATAAGTCTCATTTCCAGAAATGGTCCACTAGCTATGAACTATCTTCAACTAGTGCACCAACCCCGACTATCAGGTACTATCAAAAGTCCCAAGGTTAGCCAAACATTAGGGCACAGGGCTCACAGTCTCAGGCCAGTGTGACCCTTGGCTCTAGAGGGAAGACATCTTATAGGAGATGTGACATGATGCACCTGGGGGAATGTAGAGATGGAGGGAATAGTTGCTATAAGTATGGCACTAAGGCCCAGTCTTCTTTCACAGAACCACTAGTGAGGGGTAACCAGAGAGGTTCAACACTAGGGGAAGGTGGTGGGACAAACTGTCTGTATACGATGAGGAACCGACAAGACCAAGAGGCAACACCAAATATTATGAAGGGTATGCTTCGAGTCTTTACCTTTCCTTGTTATGCTTTACTTGATTCAGGTGCAACTTTCTCCTTTGTGACATCATATGTGGCTGGTAAATTTGAGATTCTTCCTGAGTGCTTGTTTGAGCCATTTTTTATTTCTACTCTTATTAGTGAGTCCATTCGAGCCGAGAGAGTCTATAAAGATTGTGTGGTGTCCATTTACCATAGGGATACTCTTGCTGATTTGATTGAGTTAGAAATGATCGATTTTAATGTGATCCTTGGCATGGACTGGCTTTACGCCTGTTATGCTTTTGTTGATTGCAAAACTCGGACAAACAAATTCCAGTTTCTGAATGAACCAGTTATTGAATGGAAGGGAAATTTTGTGGAGCCTAAGGGTAGGTTTATTTCCTACCTCAAGTCTTGAAGATTGATCTCTAAGGGATGTATCTATCACCTCGTGCGAATTAAATCTGATGATATTGAGTCCCCTACTCTTAAGTCTGTCCCGATCGTGAGCAAGTTTCCCGATGTATTTCTTGAGAATTAGCCTAAAGTCCCTCCTGATAGGGAGATTGACTTTGGAATTGATATTCTTCCTGAACCCACCCTATTTCTATTTCGCCATATAGAATGACCCTTGTAGAGTTGAAAGAGTTGAAGGAACAGTTGAGAGATTTGCTAGAGAAGGGATTTATTAGGCCGTGTGTCTCTCTATGGGGTGCTCCAGTCTTGTTCGTGAGAAAGAAATATGGTTCTCTAAGGATGTGTATTGATTATCGCCAGTTGAATAAGGTGACAGTCAAGAATAAATATTGCCTTCCGAGGATCGACGACTTGTTTGACCAACTTTAGGGTGCTATTATTTTCTCCAAGATAGACTTGAGATCAGGATATCACCAGTTGAAAGTGAGAGAATGTCACATCCCGAAGATGGCTTTTTGAACCTGATATGGTCACTTCGAGTTCATGGTTATGTCCTTTGGGTTGACAAATGCACCTGCAACCTTTATGGACTTAATGAACAAAGTATTCAGACAATACCTTGATATGTTTGTGATGTATTCATTGATGATATTTTGGTGTATTCAAAAGATGAAGAGGAGCATGCAAATCACCTTCGGATTGCTTTGCAAACACACAAGGATAATGAGTTGTATGCGAAATTTTTGAAGTGTGAGTTTTGGCTTAAGTTTGTGACATTCTTAGGCCATATAGTTTTGGGAGATGGTATACGTTTGGATACTCAAAAGATTGAAGTGGTTAAGAATTGGACCAGACCAACCTCTCCGGCTGACATAAGCAGTTTTTTGGGTTTGGCTGGTTACTACCATAGATTTGTTGAGGGGTTTTCCTCTATATCAACACCATTGACTAGACTGACTTAGAAGAAGGTCAAGTTTCAATGGTTTGATGAGTATGAGAGGAGTTTCCAAGAGTTGAATATAAGGTTGACTATCGCACCAGTGTTGACCCTGTCTGAGGGGACTGATGGATTTGTCATTTATTGTGATGCCTCCAGAGTGGGGTTGGGATGTGTGTTGATGCAGAGAGGTAAAGTCATTGTCTATGCTTCTAGACAACTTAAAGTGCATGAGAAAATTATCCTACTCATGACTTGGAGTTGGTAGCAGTGGTGTTCGTTCTCAATCTCTGGCGCCACTACTTATATGGAACACATGTTGATGTATTCACAGACCACAAAAGCTTGCAATATGTCTTTACCCAGAAAGAGCTTAACTTGAGGCAGAGGACATGACTTTATCTACTCAAACACTATGACATGAACATACTCTACCACCCAGGTAAAGATAATGTAGTTGTTGATGCTCTTAGTAGGTCATCTATGTGGAGTACTACGCATGTAGAGGAGGAGAACAAAGAGTTAGCCAAAGAGGTTCTTAGATTGGCGAAATTGAGAGTTCGATTAGATGAATCTGGTGAAGGAACAGTTCTTGTACAAAATGGGTCGGCATAATCTCTAGTAGTGGAGGTAAAGGAGAAACAAGATCAAGATCCTATTTTACTGTAGTTGAAGGTATTTGTACATAAACAAAAGGTGATGGCTTTTTCCAAAGGGGCAGATAGAGTATTAAGGTACCAAGGCAGACTGTGTGTTCCAAATGTTGATGGTATACGAGAGAGGATCATGGCAAAGACCCATAATTCCATATATTCTATCCATCCAGGCTTGACCAAGATGTACCATGACTTGAGAGAAGTCTATTGGTGGAGTGGAATGAAGAAAGACATTGCTGAGTTTGTTTTCAAGTGTCCGAATTGCTAACAAGTTAAAGTTGAGCACCAAAGGCCATGTGGAGTAGCCCAAAACTTTGAGATTACAGAATTGAATTGAGAGATGATCAACATGGACTTCGTTACAGGCTTATCGAGGTCTTGCAAGCAATATGATTCAATATGGGCGATAGTTGATCAGATGACCAAATCTGCACACGTTTTGGCAGTAAAGACGATTGATACTGCAAAGGATTAAGCTCAGTTATACATTAGAGAGATTGTCAGATTACACAGAATCCCTTTGTCTATTATCTCAGATAGAGGAGCTCAATTCACTGCCCAGTTTTGGAGATTATTTAAAAAAGGTTTAGGTTCAAAGGTGAATCTTAACACTACTTTTCACCCTCATACTGATGGCTAGGTAGAGCACACTATTCAGACCTTAGAGAATATGTTGAGAGACTGCGTCATTGACTTCAAAGGTAATTGGGATGGCCATTTGCCTCTAATTGAGTTTGCCTACAACAATAACTTCCATTCGAGTATTCATATGGCCCCATATAAGGCAATTTATGGGAGAAGGTACAGATCACCGATTGACTGGTTTAAGGTGGGCGAGGCAAAATTGATTGGGCTAGACTTAGTTTACCAGGCCATGAAGAAGGTGAAAATCATTCGAGAAAGATTGGAAACTATGCAGAGCCGACAAAAATCCTATACTAATGTTAAGAGGAGAGACTTAGAGTTCGAGGTCCATAATTGGGTGCATTTGAAAGTGTCTCCCATGAAGGGAGTAATGAGATTTGGAAAGAAAGGAAAACTGGGTCCGAGATACGTTGGTCCCTACCATATTTTGAAAAGAGTGGGTAATGTAGCTTATGAATTAGAGCTACCATCAAGTTAGTAGCCATCTATCCGGTCTTTCACATTTTGATGCTTAAGAAATGTTTGGGGGACTCGCAGTTGGTTGTGCCCGTTGAGAGTATTAGACTAAAAGATAGCCTGAGCTATGAGAATATTCCTATACAAATCCTTGATCATTAGGTTTGCAAGTTGAGGACCAAAGAGATTGCATCTATCAAGGTGTTGTGGAGAAATCGGTTCGTAGAAGAAGCTATGTGGGAATCTGAGGAGGATTTGAAAGACAAATATCCACACTTACTGCCACCTTCTGATGATGAGAGAGTTGATGGTAATAATTCCTTCTGACTCTTTTGAATTCGGTTCTATTCTGAGTCTAACTGACGATAGGGTCCTAGAGTCCGAGCGAGGATTAGATTGATTGTTAATTTCCTATTTGCTTTAATTGCTTACTTGCTTAATTGATTTATTGTATGAGTGAGTTATGAGTTGTTTGATTGTTAGAGTTCTTGATAGAGTTCGTGCCTTGACTAATTTCCTAGATTTTATCTTCATTCGAGGACGAATGATCCCAAGAGGGAGATAATGTAACACTCCTAAATTCATCCCACCTAGATTGAGTATATACTCGGCAAAATTGAAAAAAATCACAGAGAAATGAACCACGAGAGGCACTTACGACTGTAAAGTAAGGTCTCGTAGGTTACCCCTATAACTTAGGGAATTTTCTAAATCTGAGGTCCATATATGAGATAACATACGACTTGTAAAACTATCCACGACTCGTAGATTGCTTTCGTGAATTAGAGATCCAAAAATTAACTTTTTAGTATCTTTAGTTGCGAGTTTTAAGATGACCCATAGAACTCTTTACGACCTGTAGAGGTGGTTTTGTGCCAAATTCCAGTAACTCAGATTTCTAGACCCCTTACCTATAAGAGGCCATCTATGACCCATAGAAAGGTCTACATCCTGTAAACAAGCTCTCGTAGAACCTATTGGTAGTTTTTAATAGGGGTATTTTTGTCTATTCCTATTCCTTTTTAATCAAACCCTTGGAAGCTTTAGGCTTAACTAAAGTCTTAAAATAGAACCCTAAGGGTATTCTCATCATTCTTCACGCTTAGGGATTTCTTGAGAACACCAGAGGAAGGGGAAGAGTGAGAGTACAAGTTCAGACACGAGGATAGATTGGATATGATTTTTTCTTCTATTTTCAGGTATGTAAGGCTTACTAAAGTGTGGAACTACATTTGTTCACACACCCTTTCACCTATTTGAGTCGAAATTGAGAGTAAGAATTGAGTTTTGAAATTCCTATCATCTAATTATCGAGTTTCAATATTTATTATGACTTTTTATGTTAATATATGATATAATTATTATGTTGCATGACTACTGATATGAGATTAAAATAAATACTTTATACTTGGTATTATGAACCCTAAATTGAATGATCTTTATAAAAACATGTGCATGGATTGAATTGAGGTTTGAGTTTGAACGAGATTGTATGAGTTTAGTAACTTGAGCATGATTGAGCATGAAAAACATGTTGCATTTAATCAACGATACTATTATATATCTTGCTTTCATTACATGATGAGTCTAATTGAGTGAGTCTGAATGACCGTTTGAGGCTGATTGTCTTTATTGATTGACTAAGTTGATGAGAATTGAGATGGGTTTAGATGAGAAAGCCTCTTGAGGTTGAGATTTGAGTTGATTGACTGAGCCTTAAGGATTTGACTTGATTAATGAGCTCAACATGTTTTAGTTTAGGGAGGAGTATCGAGCATAAAGCTGAGAGCGGGTAAATAACTACTCTAATCCATAGAACTACGTTGCCAGCGTAGGATGGTCATGCAACACATTCTGGCGATTCTTGTCCCAAAAGATGGATATTTACTATGGATTCATGAAGAGAGTTGATCATCCTTTACCTTGGCAAGTTTAGGACGGGCGTAGCAACAACGTCACTTTCGTTGTATGTCACCAAACTAAAGGTGATGGGATTGGATGTCAGTTAAGAAAAACTCCTAAGCAAACACTGATCGAGCATAATATTTTAAACTGAGTTTAGTTCTACTGAGTTTATTGTAAAAACATGATTTATCCTAAACTTGCATATCTATTGAGTTTAGTATGAGTTGTTAAGTTGAGGTGAGTGAGTATAGCTTTACTTTCTTGAGCTATTTTACATACCAGTATATTCCATGTACTGACATCCTTTTGGACTTGCATTGTTTCATGATGCAGATACAGCGATAGAGGACTTTAGCCTACGCATCGTTGAGGTCTAGATTAGTGCATTCCAGAGTTGGTGAGCCCTCCTTGCTCTTCGGATGAGCCTTTATTTCCTGTTTGATTTATTACCTTCTTTGTTTGATTTGGGGTTTCCATGGCCTGTCATGGAACCATCTAGATTGTTGAGTAGAGGCTTCATGGACATTGAGTAGAGGATTTTGTTGAGTATATTATATTTCCAAACTTATTCACTGGAAATTATATTACAGTAGAGTTATATTTATTCATCTGATGTCTCTTTATTGAAATAGTTTCTTCCACTGTTGAGTTGATGGGGTGATGAGACCAGTTGGTTCTCTTGGGAAATAAGCAATGCTTCAACAAGTGCCAACCACGCCAAGGGTACCATCTTGGGGCGTGACAAACCCCTACCCCCAACCTCAATTTTTTTAAAAGAAAAATTCAATAAAAAAAATTACCCTCAAATTTTTCTAAAGAATAATAAAAATGGTAAAAACAATTCGCCACCTCCTCCCCAACATTTCCACCCTACCTCCCATCCCCTTACCCCCACTCCCACCCTTAAATTTTTTAAAGAAAAATAAAAAAATTGATCTTAAGAATTTTTTTATTATGAGTGGGGAATCTATGAGTCTATATGGGTACCCATATTTTACCCATTTTCACCATATTTGTATGAGCTCTTAAAATAGATCAACCCATATTTACCCATTTAGAAAATATGAGTGATCCATTAAAATAAATATGAGCTAAATATACTACTTTCACTTTATATGAGTTGAAATTGTCACCCTTAGATGAATGTAAAGGTCAAACAGATGGAGAATTATCCTTGCTAGTATATGGTGGACTATTTGGTGTCGAAAAGGTCAAGTTAAATTTCATTTTATTGTTATGGTTTTTGTGTAATAAATTATTCTCCAATGAAATTGAATCTATAATTAATATTTTAGACTCAATATAGACCGAAAATTGGAAAAAGAGGCATCTATAATGGTTTTAGTACAACCCATTATTGTTTTGTGATATACTACAAAGTTACCTATTTCAAAAACATATATATGTCAAATAATCAAAGAATTTCTATTTTTCATTTATCTTTAGATTTGGCTCGGCTCTATTACTAGGCAATCGCAATGCAATAAATAAGAGATGACTTTGGTCGGAATTCATGATAATCACATAACATATTTACATAATATGAAAACATTAGATGAGCATGATAAACGCACACCACTATAAATTACACATGATTTCATCTTTAAATTGCTCATGCTTATTTTGCCAAAACATATTCTTCTTTTCTTCTATTTATTTGTTTTAGAAATGGAAAGGAGGATGAGTACGGTTGGCCGTTGATTGGGTTCAAGGAAGCATGCAGTGTTACTTTCTCTAAAAGTAAACTAGGCTTGATCAAGAAAGAGGATGAACTTTTAACTCGGATCAAATGCTATTGTTTTGCTCTTTTCAAACCATATTCCTATGGTTCCACAAGTATATAATAAATAACTGATAAATTTCTTGAATTGAAACTAGAGATAGTCAATGTGATCATGCTCACGTGGGCAAATCAAATGTCTTTGAGACATTTGAAGGTGTCTATAAAACAATTACAAGCATTGGACAAGAAAAAAAAGAAGAGCAAATACTAAGGTGTATAAGATCATGAACCCTGACTTAGAAATACTGCTAGATAAATACAATTGGTGGCAATCAAGTTGCAGTTGGAGAACATAAAAAAAGTAACAAAACTGTTATCTAGGTCTAGCTACTAAAGTTTGATTTAAATGTTGCCAACTGAGCTAAATAAAACTAATCAAGGTTAATAATTAAAAATAAATGTAACTAATTGGAGATGTAAAATCATTTTATAATGTTTTATTGAGTTGGAGTTGTTGAGATTTTTTTCTTAAAACACACTAGGAGAAAATGTACATGTAAATTAAAAATAAAACTAGCTATTTCACATGTTACCTTTTCTCTCATAGTATAGAAGTAACGACATTATACAAAAAAAGAACTGTTTGGTGCATAAAACATCCATATTAGCAATGTTTGGGGAAGGGTCGCAACCCATGGGGTGTGGTGTAGATAACCTATCATGATATAAGTATTAGTTGTGTGACGTAGATTACCTACTCTAATGTAAGCATTAATGGTTGCTTTCATGGCTCGAACCCATAACCTATAAGTCACACAGAGAGAACTTTACTATTACTTCAAGGTTTCTCTTTTGAATTAATAGATGTAGAGATGAATATGTTGAGATAGATGTGTGAACAAATTAGGAGTGACAAGATTAGGAATGTGGTTATTCGGGAGAAGGTCCAGTGACGTCTGTGGCAAACAACATGAGAGAAACGAGACTGATATGGTTTGGGCATGTGCAGAGGAGATATGCTAATGCCCCAGTTAGGAGGTTTGAGAGATTGAATTTAGTGGTTTTATGGAGGGGTGGGGAGAGGTGAGTAGACAAGATATGATACAACTTCCTATTACCGGGGACATGACCTTAGATAGAAAGAAACAAAAGTCGCGTATTAGGGTAGAGGATTAGTAGGGGTAGAATGTTGTTTTGCCTTGTGAAGGTTTAAGGTTTGTCATAAGATTAGCCATGCCATTATAGTTACAGTGTTATTATTTTTCGACTTTCACATTACTTTGCTACTGATATTATTTTTTATTGTAGAATTTACATTGCTCTTTGTTTTAACTGCTATGTTATATCTATTGTTTTTCATCTTTTACTTGGGACTAATACATTTGAGCCGAGGGTCTTTTGAAAGCAACCTCTCTATCTCCATGAAGTAATGGTAAAGTCTGTATAGACTCTACCTTCCCCAAACCTTGCTTGTGGGATTTCACTGGGTATGTTGTTCAAAATGCATCAGAATAAATAAGAATACATTTTTTGTTGGAATTTGTGGTAAGCTTGTAATACGTTCATATAATATAAAAACACTAAATAAATGTGACAGAACACGTAGCAAATAGACTCGTAATATGAAAAATAATAAATGAACATGACAAATAGACTCATAATATGAATGAGTCATTGTCTAGCTCAACTTAACACTTAGTTGGGTTAAGATGGGTCAAAAATACATCTATGTCACTTATATTAGAAAAATATAAGAGAATCCTGAATCAGGATAGGGTACTAGTGGTTACGCCGGCCTCTTTGTTACATTCCAAAATCCTACTCCAAGGAAATAGAAATGTATTGGTTGTTGTGTCCTAAAGTGTGTTGTGTCTATTCTGTCTCTACAATGTAAATTGCAAAGGTGTACCATTGTTTTGAAGCTTCCATAAAATCGTCCAAACTCTTAAATCTAGTTTCTTTAGAGTCATTCATTCCCTCCTTGCTCTTCTTTCACTCTTCCCCAAAAATATATGTTCTAGCCGCTGTTTCCTCTTCGAAGTGCTTGGTGTTTGCTATATTAGTAGAAGGCTGTCGTTTAGATGTTATTTTTCTATCTTGTGGATGACTATGAATTTATGCAAATACTACAACTGCGTAAAGATCCGCACTTTTTATAGGATAGAAACATGTGAACTTTCAGGTGAATCTCTTTTGATTCTGAAGTTCTTATAGAACCAATTAATACCACAATTACAATTCATACTTTCATAGCAATCACTTCACTAACAATGTTCTGTTAGAATGTCATAGAGCTGATATTATAAATAGTAGTTAGTACTAATGTGTATTTTGCTTCAAAATCAAAATAATTAGTGCTCAATAGCTTATGGGAACAAGTACTTCGTAGTGTATAATAAATAATCAACTATTTAGGACCTGTCCAACATGAGAAGTGAATCAAGTTATACGCATGAAAACCTCTAATTTGACTGCAATGGGAATACATTGGAGGGAAAAAGTACAGTTGATTTATTTACTCAGTTTTGCCGTTTAAATAGGGATATTAGTTATTTGAAGATTGTAATGCATAGAACGAAGAGGTTGTTATGTGGTCATTAATAATTAAAAAATTATTATACATGAATTACTTATTTTGATGGAGTGATTTTGCATTTAAATAGTCAATACCTCCATTGCTAATTTAGTAACAGAGGTTTCACAAAATAAGAGCCAGAATAGGAATAAGTCAAATTTGAAAAAGTACTCTCCAAGGCTAATGTAATTGAGTAAAATTTATTTTTTGTCGTACAGTAAAGGAACCTCATTTATGTATGTGCTCCTGATAAAAAGAAATAAGGTACTCGATCTTAGTTCATACATACATTGGTTTCAAAAATCAAACCCAATTTTTCTCAGAATCCTTAATATGCCAATAAAATTAATAGATATTAGATAAAATCATATTCAGAGATTTCACCATCTCGCTGAGAGCTAGCTTTGATGTAAAGTGTAAAAATGCACCAACCTAGAAGGAGATGAAACATAAAAGATCATTAATGAGTGCATGAGGATTTTCTTTGATCTATCACTTCCACATTGTTCAATAGCTCAATAAAAGGTTTTAATTGATTTACCACCTAAGAAACACAAAGCATTAAAGGCTAAATATGAAACAAATAAAAAAACTGATTAATAGCATAAGAACTTCATAACCTTCTATTTTATGGTCTAAAACCTCATATAAATGGATGACAGAAGACTAATAACAACTGACTTAATAACAAAGACAAGAATTGATCATATTAGAAGACTTGATGTAAGTCTTCTAACATAACTCAAATTTCGAGAGCTATAATTACCGACTCCATGATAATTATGAGTTCAAACCTTTCCTCTTTTGGATTAGGGGCAACATTTAAATCAAACTTGAGATGCTCGTTCAGACTCATAAATTATTCATTGCCAGCTTCTGCTCTAACATGTGTTTATTTGGAGGTATTTCTGAGTCAGGGCGTATAATTTTATACATTATTACTCATTTTTTCTGTCTTATTCAGTGATTGTAATTCTTTATGGATATATTCAAATTTCTCTATCTCATTTGCTTTGCCCTCAACATGATTACGTTGGCGATCCTCTAGTTTTACTTTGAAAAAATTTATCAATTATTTTTTCTACACTTGTGGTACCGTAGTAACATGGTTTTGCACTTGGTGGAAAGAGCATAACACCAACATCTTCTTTGGTCTGAGTTGTAAGATGTTGAATAACCATTTTGATGATTAATAAACTGGTAATACAACATAAGGACCATGTCAATATCATGATGAAGTGACTGCATAGGTTGTATTGGGCTATAGCTGGAAAAGCTGCTACGGTTGGTGAGACTTTTTCTTCATTATACTAAAGGACCAGTGGTTTCTTCTATGCCCCTCGTGTGGGTATAAAAGAATTCTTGTTGCAAGAAACAAGTGAACTTTTCAAGAAATTAAGTGTGCAAGCTTTCAAACTGAAAAAGTTCTCTTTTGTCACCACTTGAGAGATATGACATCAACTTCCAAGGGACCCAATAGAAAGAGTCTATAATTTTCTTCTAAGCTTGATGTTGTATTCAGTTCTAATAATTGTAAGATTACTTCCTGATCTATAAAGGAAAGCTGATCATTAGTTACTTGTTTCTTAATTTGTTATTGAGGGATTCTTGGTGAGTTGTTACCTCGAAGTCCTTTGGGTAGAAGTTTATCTTCATCTAGGATTGGTGAGAGTATAGGTTGTTGCTTTTGGAGTGGTGCTCAAAGTCTTGTAATTTAGATTGCAAGTGGAAATGAAGAGAGGGCTGGGAAAATAAACAGTAGGTTGTGTTTGGCTACTTTGCTCTTGTATTTAGTTGATTGTTGGGCTTTTGAAAATCCTATAGAACAGGTCGCCGTTGTTCCTCCCTTGAGCAAGAAGTTTTTCCACATTAAAAGCTTGTGTTCTTTATATTCCGTAATTGCATTTCATACTGCCTCTGTGTTGTGTGTGTACAAGGACCAGGTCCCAGTAAAAAGTAGAAACATCCATTGTAATAATTGGTATCAGAGTGAGAATCTCTAATTGGTTAACACTTAGATACATTCCTGTGCTAAATGGCTGCTCCACCCAGTCTTGAAGAAGACCAATCATCCACTAGACCTCCTAGATTTAATGGTCAGTTCTATGGTTGGTGGAAAAACAAAATGTATTGAGGATAGTGAGCTATGGGACATCACCTTGGATGGTCCATACATTCCCACTGTTAAAGTCAAATATGGTGAGATAACCAAAGTTGTTCCAAAAATAAGAAAACAATACACTGAAGCTAACAAGAAAAAGATAAAGAAGAACTACATGGAAAAAAATTGATTGTTTGTGGAATAGGAGTTGAAGAGTGCAATCGAATCTAAGCCTGTGAGTCTGCCAAAGAAATTTGGGGCTGCTTAAGAAATGCACATGAAGGCACGACACAAGTGAAGGAATCCAAAATAGATATGCTGACCTCTCAATATGAAGACTTCATCATGAAATAAAGAGAGTCCATACATGACATGCATACTAGGTTCACTGCGATAACAAATGCGCTAAAATGCCTTAGTGAAGCAATTAGTCAGAGTAAGCAAGTCAAGAAGATTCTATGAGCATTGCCAAAATCCTGGAAAAGTTAAGTTGATGCTATAACTGAATCCAAGCACTTGAAGACCTTGACTATGAATATTTCTCATTGGGAATTTTCAAACTCATGAGTTGAACAAGCAACATGATTCTAAAAAAAAAAAGGCAAGAAGGATGAATCCCTTGCTCTTAAAGTAGCTCATAATGATGATCAGGTTGATGGTATGGACATAGCTTACCTAACGCAAAGATTCAAGAAGACCCTAAAAAGAAATAATAGATTTGTGAAGAAAGGAAACACTGAAAGATTTTCAAACAATGTGGAGTTGTACATAGATGTGGAAAACCTAGACACTACATCAGGGAGTGCTCTCAAGGCAAGGTAGAGTTCAAAGACAACTGCAAGTTTGGAAGTGATAAACGCAAGGACCAGGTCCCTAAAAAATTCAGAAGGATAGCTGTTGTAGAGAAGATAGTAAAGAAGGCTCTAAAAGTATGGGGAAACTCATCAAATGATTCAAAAGAAACTAAACAATATGAAGACTCCTCTATGATGACTCTGAAGGATGATGATAAAGTCTTTGACAATTTATTTGCCTTCATGGAAAAATCAGATGATGAAGCTGAAGATGAGGTAACTCTACTTGATCTAAAATAAAACCTGGACCTTTACTCTAGAAAGAAACTTAAAAAATTTGCTTGTGTCTTGATTGATTAATTATGTGGACTTACTGTTGATAAGGATGTCTTAAGCAATAGCATTGACATATTTGAAGATGAAAAAACTACTTTAGCTATTCAGATATCTGATCTTGAAGGAAAGATTTTGGCTTTAGAAGTTGAGAAAACTGAGCTCTTGAATCAGTTAGAAAATGAGTCTAAATATGATGTCAAGCTCAAGGGTAAATCCAATGAGATTGAGCTTAGTTTTGAAGAGAAATTAAAAGACTCTGAGTTGAAACTAATGATGTCTTTAGAAAGAAACTCAGTGTTAGAAAAGGACCTAGTCAAAGTGAAGGATGATCTGAACAAATCAGTAAAATGGGTCAATTCCTCTAAACTTTTAGGTGAGATAACAAATCATAGAGGGAAGGAGAAAAAAAGTTAGGATATGTGAATAAAATTGATCCTCCCTACAATCCCCATAGCAAATATGTATTTGTGTCTAACAATCTGTTATGCTTGCACTATGGTAGAAACAGACATCTAAAAGGTGATTGTGGAGTTCTAAAACAAACCTTGGGGAGACAACATTCTTTGCACTCTAGAAAAAACTCTAGAAATAATAACTCTCATGTAGGACCTGGTCCCAAATTTAAAAGGGGGTAACAAAAAGCTGCCTTCTTGGACCAAAAGGGATTATATTGTGCCTCAATCTGTCTTTTGAGAACTCAGATTAAAATGGTTTCCCAAGACTGAAAAGTGAGCATTGCGCAAGAACAAACCGGAGAAAGCAGTCAATGCTGGTTTATGGATAGTGGATGCTCCAAGCATATGACTGGAAGGACTAAAAACTTCCTCTCCTTAAAAGGGATGCGAGGTGGCAGTGTATCATTTAGCAATGGAAAAAAGGGTTACATCATGGGAATTAGAAGGATTGGAAAATCCTTTGAGAACTCAATTGAAAATGTGTACTATGTGAATGGAGTAAAGTACAGTCTTCTTAGTGTGTCTCAAATCTGTGACAAAGGTAGTGAAGTGAGAAGGCTAGGCATCATCTTATATCTACTAGCCTATTAACCTTCTACCCTAATAGGTGACCTCCACTCCTTTCTATCTAAGATCATGTCCTTGGTGAGATGAAGTTTCGCCATATCCTGTCTAATTACCTCCTCTAATACTTCTTCGATCAATCTCTACCCCTCTGCGTAACCCCTAAACCCAACCTCTCACACCTCCTAATAGGAGCATTGACACCTTTTCTCTGTACACGCCCAACCATCACAATCTCGCTTATCTCATTTTATCTGCCTTAGAGGCCACCCCTAACTTCTCCTGAATAGTCAGCCCAAAAGACATAACCAGAAACTTATAATGTCCATAACGAGTCTAAAATGTAGTCTTAAGAATATCCTCCACCTTAATCAATAAATAATGGTAAACTGACCTAACAGCTATCTTCGAAAACACTGCTTTCCCTTGTAACTGGTCAAATAGATCATCAATGCGAGGTAGAGGATAATGCTTTTTCACAGTCATCCTAATCAGTTGCTTGTAATCAATGCACATCCAGAGAATCCCATCTTTCTTTTCCATGAACAGAATGGGGTTCTCGGGGAGAAACACCTGACCGAATAAAACCTAATTCCAAAAGACCCTAAACCTGAGTACTGAGCTCTTTAAGCTCTACATCTATCATCTAGTATAGAGGAATGGATATGGGCTTAGTGCCTGACCAAACCTTTATCATAAAATCAATATCCCTCTCTTGCAGCAACCTTGGCAAATTAGTAGGAAACACATTTGGGATTTCACAAACTAGTGGAACTAATTTTATGGTAGGAGCATCAACTATCACATCATGAAAATGGGAAAAATATGCTAAACAACCAACAAATATAATCCTTTGATCCTAAATGAAGGAAATAATACCAATCAGTACACGACTAACAGATCCCTACCATACTACAGGAGACATACTAGGTATAGCCAAGGTAACATTCTTGGTATAACAATCTAACATGGCATGATACAGATCTGACCAGTCCTTTCCTAGGATAACATCAAAATCAAGCATATCTAGATTTATCAAGTTTGCCCTAGTATCAAAAACCTAAAGAGTAACCACATGTTGACATCCCGAAGGCGCAACGTCGTGACAACTCGCTAAAAAATAATAATTTAATAAAAGAATTAAAAAGAAAAAAAATTAATTTTAGTTTTTAGAGTCGCCACCTAATTTTAAGGATAATAAGGAAACCAATTAATTATTTACAAAAAATAGTCTGCGAACCAAAAATTCTGAGTAAGGGGTTCAAGTTATTCCGAAGGGAAGGTATTAGCACCCTTCAGAATCCATAACTGTGGGTCCCAGCTGAACTCATTTTTTCAAATTGAGGAGCAATAAACAATATATCACAAGTATAATAACCATGAAATATACACAAAGAATAAAATAAATAATAATATAAAAAACGTCCTAAAATATGTCTAACGCTAATAATATACACAATAATGAATAAATAAAGAATGAATTAATCTAAACTAAATTTTTTCCATCTTTTTGAAATGGAGAGGCCTTGAAATCCGACGGATAGATTTTTCATCGGCCAAATGTAACAAACAATGCATACGTAAAATTAAACTAACATATTTTGAATTTTAAAAATGAAATAAATATCAATCTAACTACTTTTTTTTGTCTTTTTTAAATGGGGAGGCCTCGAAATTCGACGGATAGATTTTTCATCGGCCAGGTTTAACAAAACACATATGTATAAACTTAAACTAAAATATTACGAATTTTAAAAACAAATATCAATTTAACTAATTTTTTCTGTCTTATTTGATTGGGAGGCCTCAAAATCCGACGGATAGATTAGTCATTGGCCAGGTTTAACAAAAAATCACAAAATCATACCGAACCAACCAAGCACAATAAAAAGAAAATGCAACATCGAAATGATAAACATGAATAATAATAATAAACATGAATATAGCTACTGAAAATAATAATAATAAGAAAAACTACGCACAATTAATCTAAAAATAATAAAAAGACAATCAAAATAGGCAAAGTTAAAAGCCCCCAACTTAAAATGACAATAGAAAGTAATAAATGATTAAAGAAAATAACTAATAAACTACATGCAAAGAACAAATTTCA
>JBCEWC010001234.1:0-43071 GCA_038996855.1 Solanum aculeatissimum
CTCTGTAAATTTCGAGAATTTGATTTTATTCAAATTAATTGAATAATTAATTGAATTTTCGAAGACAAGTCATTTTTTTCAATATAACACGTATTAACGTCCATTTGGACTTGCATTATTTTATGATGCAGAGACAGGTACTAGAGTCATTAACATGCGCATAGTTGAGCATCTATTCACATTCAGCTGATTGGTGAGATCTCCTTGCTTTCGGAAGATTTTCACATTATTATCATCTAGCTACAAAAATTTAGATTTGCTTTATTTTTTATTTGGGGTAGCCATGAACCTGTCATTGGCACCACATAGACAACATTGATAGAGACTTCATAGACTAGACAGTTATTGATGATTTGGGATATTGCCTTTGACTAGTTTTCTTTCTTACTAGTCGTTTGATTGGAGTTGACGGATTGGTTGGCTTTTGGCCTTATTTTATTAGGTTATTGACTGGATATTCCTATTGAGTTATTATTTGATTGTTGATGTCTTCCGTTGTTAGATTGTGATTGAATGAATGTGATAAGGCCAAGTTATTCTCTTGGGGACTAGCAATAGCCTTCGAGTGCCGACCATGCCAAGGGTACCCTCCCGGGGCGTGACATGTATATTCATGAAAACATATGTACGATAAACACGATATATAATATAATATACACATATCACATTGGTGTTTTCTAGATTTTAATTTTGACTCTAAGCCAATTCAAATCACTTATAATTTTTTTCAATTTTATATATAGTCTTGTTTAATCAATTATATCACACTTTACTCCCATCTATTCAATTTAATAAAATAATCAAGAATGATCGATAACTTGAATGATAAAAGAGTAAGAAATTCTTATTTGATCTTCTGAAATCATAATGTAAATTACTTAATTAATGAAAGGACCAAGTCCCAACATGTGGTTTATATTTGTGAGTTTCAAATTACAACTGCAAAGTTGTAAATTTCAGTAATTTTTTATATTCATATGACATTTAATTTATAACTATGAAGATTAGATCTCAACAGGTGTTTCACATTGATGAAGTCAATTCCCAATTTCCTAATAGTGATTCGTATTTGCAACTATTAGCTTGCAAATACGATGTATCCTTGATATTTAATAACCAAATTCCATAAAAATAATTTTTATTTCATAAGTTTTAAGAGTCACCTTTTTTTAAAATCTAATTCATATAAAATCTTCGAGGTAACATTCGTAAGATATTATTAGACTTTATTATATGATTTATCTAAGATTGAAAATAAGAATTTCAAATGGTCTAAATTTACAAATGACCTCTAGGCCAAAACATTTGATGTAATCATATAATTTAAATGATAAACCTCAAATATGCTATCAAATCATTCATTAAAAGTTTGGCTCATCTATTTCATTGTCGTTTGAAATTTAGTAGCCAAATCTTATTTATTTTTTAAAAGTTTATTTTATTGTGAAAAATAAATAACGCTTACATAGAACTTTCGTGTTAACTTGAAATACTTATATACGTATATGTCTCACTTTGAAAAAAGGTTGTACAGTAACAAACAAACTCTTCCCTTCCCATTTTAGTTGTCAGGTATATTAAAAATAGTTGTCAATTTGGATAATAAAGAGAGAATTAATTATCTATTTTTAATTTTGCCCTTAGCATTAATTATTTTAGAACTAATAAACACCTATATAGATAAAAAAAATTAATTATTTATAAGAAATATATTAATCAAACAATACTTGTGATTAATTTTTCTTAAGAATTACGTCAAATTTTATTTTAACAACTAAAATAGGACAAAAGGAGTAAGTGGTAGATAGTCTTTATATCACCCACCCAAAATCTTCGAAAAACCCATAACGCTCAATTTTTAACTGCTCCATTTATCTTTTTGGTCAATAAAATTTGGGTTATATAATGGACACGTGTCACTTTGTAAAAAAGTTGTACGGTAACAAAAAAAATTCTCCCCCTCCCATTTTAATTATCAGGTATATTAAAAATAATTATCGATTTAGATGATCAAGAAAGAATTAATTATTTTTTTTAGTTCTTGCCCTTAGCATTAATTATGTTAGAACTAATAGACACCTATATAGTTAAAAATTTAATTATTTATAAGAGATATATTAATCAAACAACACTTGTAATTAATTTTTCTAAAGAATTATGTCAAATTTTATTTTGACAATTAAAATAGGACAAAAGGAGTAGGTGGTAGATAGTCTTTATATCACCCACCCAAAATCTTCCAAAAACTCGTAATGCTCCATTTTTAACCGCTTCATTTATCTTTTTGGTCAATAAAATTTGGGTTGTATAATGGACACGTTTCACTTTGAAAAAAGATTGTACAATAACAAGTTGATCAAGAAAGAATTAATTATCTTTTTCTAATTTTTGCCTTTAGCATTAATTATTTTAGAACTAATAGACACCTATACAGATAAAAAATAATTATTTATAAGAGATATATTAATCAAACAACACTTGTAATTAGTTTTTCTTAATAATTGTGCCAAATTTTATTTTGACATTAAAATAGGAAAAAAGGAGTAAATGGTAGATAGTCTTTATATTATCCACTCGAAATCTTTCAAAAACCTGTAACACTCCATATTTAACCGCTCTATTTATCTTTTTGGTCAATAAAATTTGGGTTGTATAATGGACACGTCTCACTTTGAAAAAAGGTTTTGCAGTAACAAATAAATTCTCCCCTTCCTATTTTAATTATCAGGTATATTAAAAATAATTATGAATTAAGATGATCCAGAAAGAATTAATTATTTTTTTCCTAATTTTTGCCCTCAGCATTAATTATGTTAGAACTAATAGACACCTATATCGATAAAAATTTAATTATATATAAGGGATATATTAATCAAACAACACTTGTAATTAATTTTTCCTAAGAATTATGTCAAATTTTATATTGACAATTAAAATAGGACAAAAGGAGTAAGTGGTAGATAATATTACCCATCCAAAATCTTCCAAAAACCCGTAATGCTCCATTTTTAAGCGCTCCATTTAACTTTTTGGTCAATAAAATTTGGGTTGTGTAATGGATACGTCTCATTTTGAAAAAAAGGTTGTACAGTAACAAACAAACTCTCCCGTTCCCATTTTAATTATCAGGTATATTAGTAATAAAGGTTATATAGTAACAAACAAACTCTCATATTCCCATTTTAATTATCAGGTATATTAATAATAAAGGTTATACAGTAACAAACAAACTCTCACATTCCCATTTTAATTATCAGGTATATTAAAAATAATTATCAATTTAGATGATCAAAAAAGAATTAATTATCTTTTTCTAATTTTTGCTCTTAGCATTGATTATGTTAAAACTAATAGACACCTATTTAAATAAAAAAAATTAATTATTTATAAGGGATATATTAATCAAATAACACTTGTAATTAATTTTTCTTAAGAATTATGTTAAATTTTATTTTGACATGTTTAAAAACGATAAATATTTTATAAAAGGAATTCAAAAAGGTAATTATTCCTTATATCATCCACCCGAAATCTTCCAAAAACTCATAACGCTCATTTTTTAACCGCTTCATTTATCTTTTGGTCAATAAATTTTGGGTTGTATAATGGACACGTCTCACTTTAAAAAAAGATTGTACAGTAACAAACAAATTCTCCCCTTTTCATTTTAATTATCAGGTATATTAAAAATAATGATCAATTTAGATGATCAAGAAAGAATTAATTATCTTTTTCTAATTTTTGCCCTTAGTATTAATTATTTTAGAACTAATAGACACCTATACAGCTAAAAAATTAATTATTTATAAGAGATATATTAATCAAACAACACTCGTAATTAATTTTTCTTAAGAATTATGTCAAATTTTATTTTGACATTAAAATAGGACAAAAGGAGTAGGTGGTAGATAGTCTTTATATCATCCACCCGAAATCTTTCAAAAACTCATAACGCTCCTTTTTTAACCGCTTCATTTATCTTTTTGGTCAATAAAATTTGGGTTGTATAATGGACACGTCTCACTTTGAAAAAAGATTGTACAGTAACTAACAAATTCTCCCCTTTTCATTTTAATTATCAGGTATATTAAAAATAATGATCAATTTAGATGATCAAGAAAGAATTAATGATCTTTTTCTAATTTTTTCCCTTAGCATTAATTATTTTAGAACTAATAGACTCCTATACAGATAAAAAATTAATTATTTATAAGAGATATATTAATCAAACAACACTTGTAATTAATTTTTCTTAAGAATTATGTCAAATTTTATTTTGACATTAAAATTGGACAAAAGGAGTAAGTGGTAGATAATCTTTATATTATCCACTCAAAATCTTTCAAAAACCCATAACGCTCTATTTTTAACTGCTCTATAATCTTTTTGGTCAATAAAATTTGAGTTGTATAATGAACACGTCTCACTTTGAAAAAAGGTTGTACAATAACAAACAAATTCTCTCCTTCCCATTTTAATTATCAGGTATACTAAAGAAATTTATCAATTTAGATGATCAAGAAATAATTAATTATCTTTTTCTAATTTTTTCCCTTAGCATTAATTATTTTAGAACTAATAGACTCCTATACAGATAAAAAATTAATTATTTATAAGAGATATATTAATCAAACAACACTTGTAATTAATTTTTCTTAAGAATTATGTCAAATTTTATTTTGACATTAAAATTGGACAAAAGGAGTAAGTGGTAGATAATCTTTATATTATCCACTCAAAATCTTTCAAAAACCCATAACGCTCTATTTTTAACTGCTCTATAATCTTTTTGGTCAATAAAATTTGAGTTGTATAATGAACACGTCTCACTTTGAAAAAAGGTTGTACAATAACAAACAAATTCTCTCCTTCCCATTTTAATTATCAGGTATACTAAAGAAATTTATCAATTTAGATGATCAAGAAATAATTAATTATCTTTTTCTAATTTTTGCCCTTAGTATTAGTTATTTTAGAACTAATAGACACCTATATAGATAAAAAAATAATAATTTATTATAAGAAATATATTAATTAAACAACATTTATAATTAATTTTTGCATAAGAATTATGTCAAAATTTATTTTGACAATTAAAATACATCAAAAGGAGTAAGTGGTAGATAGTCTTTATATCACCACCCGAAATCTGCCAAAAATTCGTAACGCTCCATTTTTAACTGCTCCATTTATCTTTTTGGTCAATAAAATTTGGGTTGTATAATGGACACGTCTCACTTTGAAAAAAGGTTATTGAGTAACAAACAAATTCTCTCCTTCTCATTTTAATTATCAGGTATATTAAAATAATTATCAATTTAGATGATCTAGAAAGAATTAATTAACTTTTTCTAATTTTTGCCCTTAAGATTAATTATTTTAGAACTAGTAGACACATATATATATAAAAATTAATTATTTATAAGAGATATGTTAATCAAAAAACACTTGTAATTAATTTTTTCTTAAGAATTATGTCAAATTTTATTTTGACATTAAAATAGAACAAAAGGAGTAAGTGGTAGATAATCTTTATATCACCCGGTCAAAATCTTTCAAAAACTCGTAACGCTCCATTTTTAACTGCTCCATTTATCTTTTTGATCAACAAAATTTGAGTTGTCTTTTTGTAATTTCCCCATATTAAAAATAGTTGTTTATATGGATAATCAATAATTAATTATCTTTTTCTGATTTTACCTTTTAACATTAATTATATTAGAACTAATAGACACCTATTTCAAACCTTACATTGACAATTAAAATAGGACAAATAGATAGTCTTTATATCACCCATCCGAAATCTTCCGAAAACCCGTAACCGCTCCATTAGAATTCGGGTCTTACAAAAATAAAAAGAAAGTCCAAACTCATTTTTCGCGTCAGTTACCTCTAAATCTGTGCGAAGTTTGTCGTTATTTTGTTTACAATTGTTACTAATTTGTTTTCCTTTAGAAGAAGTGTTCAGTTGGTTTTTGTTTTCAGATAAAAATTTGAGTACAGAGAGGAGGAAAAGGAAAATGTCGAGCTCTGTAGATGAAGTTGTCTCCATTGAATTGCCAGCTCCTGCTGGTTGGCTGAAGAGGGTATGTTTCTTTCTCTTCTCTTCTGGATTTTTTTGGTTCTTGGATAATTTTTCTGTGTTTGTTTCTTTTTGGTGTATGGCATTGTAATTTGCTGTTTTTATGAAAAGGGTTTTATGGGGTTGTTCTAAATTTTTTTAGTTTTATGTTTATTTTGGGCGTTTAGTTTTAAATCCCCCTTAAGGGGTTTGATTAATTTTGTGTAGTTATGTGTGGATGTTGTTCTGTTTGAGTGCTTTTTATGTCTGAAGTTTTGATTTTTTTTTTGTTTGTGTGTGTTCATGTGATGGTTTTGTTGATGAGAAAGATTAGTGTGCTGCAATTGTTGTCAATTTTAGGAAATGTGGTTATCTTGTTTGTGTGGTTATACTTGTGGAAGTTGTATTTTTGGAAGATCAAGGTAAGCTGGAGTTTGAGGAGTTTTATTTGTTCTTAACTTCATGATTCAGCTTTTGGGGCTTGTTTGTTGTTTAGGGATGGAAAACGAGGCGGTGGTGGGGGAATCCTGCATGAACACGCAAAAGATTTCAACTCTCACCGCCTAGCAAAAGTTTTTGTTTTTACATGAACCTTTCCAGCTATGAACCACCCCATATAATTTGTTGTTTTGTATTAAATGAAAACTAAATCCTCCCCAACTGAATTGTTTTCCCCTACTTTCTTTATGGCAAATGTTTTTACAGTCTACACTAAAGTTTCAAAACTCACAAATGGTAATCTATAATAGAACAAATCCTAAAAGCCAAAGTTTTGTATACTTGTCATTTCTTTGCCGTTTATTTTGCAGATAGTAAAATCAAATAAAGAAAAAACATTTAAACAAAATGAATCCAGACTCCTTCCAGTGTTTAGTGCCACAAAAATTCACACTTGTACTAGCAGATCATTTGGACAGACTAATATAGAACTGGATCATTAAATAAATGCAAAGCTCATGTTTCAAGTTTTTTTTTTTTATAATAAACAATTGTAGTTAGGAATTGAAGACAAATTGTATAAGCATCATATTCAAAAGCTTGAATACAAGATTCATGGTGTAATTAAACTTAAAACTTATGGCAGGAAGAAAGCTGACCCCCACCTGTCCTGCAGCCTGCAAAAAATTCTTTTTTTTTTTAAGCAACCTGCCCTGCACCCACACAGCGCCAAACCTCCACCCCACCCCCACCCCATTATACCCACCCCACGTAATTTGTTGTTTTTTATTAAACGAAAACTGCTAGATACTATCCACATGTATCTTAATTCTTCCAACTGAATTGTTTTTACTTACTTTCTTTATAACAATTGTTTTTACAGTAAAGTTTCAAAACTCACATATTGTAATCTATAATAGACTCAAATCCTAAAAGCCAAAGTTTTGTATACTTCTCATTTCTTTGCCTTCTCTTTTGCAGATAGTAAAATTAGATAAGAAAACCATTTAAATAAAATGTTAATGCAATGAATCCAGACTCCTTTCGTTGTTTAGTGCCACAAAAATTCACACTTGCACTAGCAGATCATTTAGACAGACTAATATAGAACTGGATCATTAAATAAATGCAAAGCTCATGTTTAATTTTTTTTAATAATAAACAATTATAGTTAGGATTGAAGACAACCCCAAAAGAAGCATCATATTCAAAAGCTTGAGTACAAGATTCATGTTGTAATTAAACTTAAACTTGTGGCTGGAAAAAAACTAACCCCCCTCCTTTCCTTAAACCTGGAAAAAATTCCTTTTTTTTTAAAAAAAACCCGCCCTGCACCCCCACAGCTCAACCCCCCCCCCCCCCCACCCCACCCTCTTTTGCCATTCCTAGTTTTGTCTGTTATAAGTAAAATTTTCTGCTTTTAAATTGTAAAGAGAGGTAGTGGTGAGGACTGCGTAAACTCCACCCTCCCTAGATACCCCGTTGTGGTTACTGAGTATGTTGTTGTTGTTGTATATTGTAAATAGAGGTGCTCTTTAATGTTAAACAATTTCATCTAACTTATAATGCAATTCAGTCCCCTTTGGTTTACACCATAAGATTGGTGGTTTGAATAACCATGGGAGCAGAAGTGGGAAAGGGCCACATTGGGCAGCTTTGTTTAGGGGTTTAGGAGGTGGAGTTAACCATGAAAAACTCTATTCATTTGCATGGTTTGCTATGTTATGTTATTGCGTGTCCATATCCAATAGGGTGTGGAAGTATCAGGTTGGAGTATGTCAAGCTTTTTGCTATAAGTTTTAGTGTACGTTGAAGAAAGTTGTGAGTCCCTTGCTTCATTTCTATGTTCATCCTTTGCCTCATCCTCCACCATCAAGAATTTATGCACATCTAGTTATGCCCCAGTGCCAAGCTTAAAAACTTTTGAGGCAACTGGAGCTAAATTCAAGCTTGCCACTTGTTAAATTTTGTGTAGGATGGGCAACTTAATAATACATGGACTCGGATGTCCTTCTATCACATGTATCTTCAAATTTTGGCACCTTTTTGGTGTGGTTTCAGATATCATAATGAGGTACCAATGCCAATGTTATATCCCTTTCTGAAACTTGTGTAAAGAGGCAGGAAGAAGAGTCCATGGAACATTGGTTCAACCAGGACTAGTTTCACCATATGGGGTCGCTTGATTTGTGAACAAGTTATACAGGGTTTATAATGTGGGGACTAATGCCTCTTAAGGATTTTCTCAATTGGCAAAGATTGAAGGACTTGTGTCTTAGGTCACAAGTTTGAGCTCTACGCCAAGTGAACTTGAGGCTGCTATTGGTTATGGGCCAGCTCTGTTTCGAGGTTCTTTGCTGCTGCTTGCAGTTCACCATTTGATATCGTCAAGACTCATACAGAAATTGCAGCCAGACAATTCAGAAAATTCCCATCCTTTGATTCCTTCGGCTTCTCCATGAAAGCATTCAAGGCAGGAGGACCTCTAGAACTCTACACCGGATTTCCAGTGTATTGGCCTTAGTTCTCCGTTGTGTTATGATGACTTGAATTTTCCTTAACCAAATTATATAACCTTTTCACTTCGAAGGCATGGCCTGAATAGATTCATGAAATTTTGGGTAAAGATTTATTGCTTTCTGATTCCTGCCAATTTGCTTCCGGGAGAACCCTTCTCCATTGTGAATATTCTTTTGAGGTTATACTTTATGTACTATTAATGCTTTGTTGTGATAGATATTTGGAGCTGCATCAATTTGGTATGTCTTTCTCTTTCTTGAGTTCAAACTAGTTACTACTCTGGCCTTTTTTGTCAGTACCTCTCGTACCCCCTATCCCAATTCAAAAAAAAAAAGATAAAAAGGAACTGACAAGTCAGATGAAATCAACTTTCTCTAAGGCTTGTGGACAATGATTAACACACAAAAATCCTGGGAAAATCTAGAGTGACAACCTTGAAAACCAAGGATCGAATCTAAGTGTTGGTAAAGTTACCCCGTACATATGTAATTTTTTAGATAACCGTGGTGTCAGGGCTAGCTTGGGCGTACCTCGACTAGTTCCACGGTATACCTGTCACCTCCCACCACTTCCCACCAACAATTGATATGAGGTAACTCTGTCTATCAATGCTAGTATAGATGGGAAAAAATCACTTAGTGTTTTTTGTCTCTATTGGGTTTGAACTTGACCGACCACTAGGCTACATTATTGGGTGAATTCTCCTCTAAGATCCTTTTGATAAAACACCTATGAGATTAGAGTTATTATAGGTGAAAAGTGCAAGAAAGCGAGTTTTTTAGGGTTCTTAAGTACGAAAGACAAATAAAGCACAGGTTTAACGAAGAAAGACGCAAATGAAGAAAAAATTCAAAACCTAAGGGATTGGGATTTTTCGTCACGAACTTGATTAAAAGTTTATGGGCTTGAAGCTCAAACTTCCAAGCTAGGTATTAATGCAACAACAATTGATATAAACTTTCCACTACAAGAAAAGGAATATCATGACCTGATGCTATAGTAATACCTAGTTTCGAAGTTTACGCTTCAAGTCCATAAACCTTATTCGAGTGAAGTGGGATACATCCATATTTCTCAGCTTTCATGATTGGAGTATCATGATGTGGGATCACTCTCTAATACCCATCTCGCTAAGAAACTGAGCAACTCTATCAGCTTCTTGGTCATATAATTTTTTCCTGAACTTGACCTCCCATCTATTACGTATCTTGCAATTATTAGTAGTCCCATTTTTTTGTAATAATGCAGTGTATCAAGAAAACATCTTTTTAAAGAATGCCTTGTATTCATGCATTTCATCACATTTTATTTTCTTCCTATTACCAACCTCCAGTTTTACTAGATTTGGAAATCCACCCGTAGCATCTTGATATTCTTCCATAAAGCTACATATTGAGATGAATTATAGGCTTGATCCATCATGGACGTTCCATGTCATATATAGCTTCGATAACCAATAACAACATAATACATAATGTAATTGCACAATTGGACTCTGCCGAAGGTAAAATGTACACAAACCTTTTATCTACCTTTGTGGGGTAGAAAAGTTATCTCCAATAGATCCTCAACTTAAAAGGAAAGTTATTCAGAGAGAGGTTGCAAGAAGATAAAAATAACAACAAAATATCAAAATACAAAGCAAAATCCGTTGTAGTCTAGTTGGTTAGGATACTTGACTCTCACCCGAGAGACCCGGGTTCAAGTCCTGGCAACAGAATTGTGTATTCCTTTGACGAGAGTTTTCAAGAAATAACCTCTCTACCTTTGAGGTAGTGGTAAGGTCTGCATACATTCTACCCTTCCCAGACCCCACTTGTGGGATTTCACTGGGTATGTTGTTGTTGTAAAGAAAAATGAAGCAAGCCCCCTCCTCAACAAAATCACATAGAAGAATATGAAACTACACGATTGCTAATTACTACTACTAATAAGGAGAAGAGAATACTGGGCAAGTCCCCTCCTCTTCCACCCTAACAGGCAACCACACTCGGCTATCTGCTGACCATCTATTCTAATCCTCGACTTTCATGCCTTCCTCTTTAGGGTCGTGTCATTAGTGGACTAAAGTTGGGTCATGTCATGTCTAATCACCAACACCCTAGATCTTTTTTGGTCTACCCTTACCTCTCGTAACTCCTGCTACAACCAACTTTTCACATCTCTTAACCGGCGCATTCGCATACTCTTCTTCAACATACAAAATGTTAGATATTGTCATGTTGTTTCCCATATCATCCCTAATTTGATTGTGATGGAATACTTGACAAAAGCGATGCAAAATTTAATTCATTTAATCTACCTATTAATAGAACCCAAAGTCCTCGACAAAATTTAGTAAAACCTTTCATTCATCCTACCGAAAAGGAAAGACTAGTTAACTCAGGCAATGCCTTTTTTAGGTCTACTTTCACATAACACCTACTCCCTATGTCCAACAATAGTTGTCCACTATACTAAAAATAGATGTCCAACAATACTTATCCACTTTATGAAATCAAGAGATAATTTTACATTTAGTTTCTAATTTACCCTTATCATTAATTATAGTCATTTTCCTATTATATTTTTCAAGACATTGTATTTATTATGTTCAAAGGGTGATTTGACAAAATTACCCTTATCATTTACTGCGTCTTAATTCCTATGCCAAGTCAATAGTGGACAACTATTGTTGGACGAAGACAGTATGTTACCCACGATTTATGGATGAAAAAAATTTAAGAAAGTAGAAAGTAGATTATAACACCTTATTTATTAATTATGTTTTCCTATTTCTTTTTAGTAGTTATTAGCAGAAAGGTAAACTTATCTATTGATTATATTTCCTATTTCTGTGTAGCAATAAGGAGGTTATTTCTCCACTTTCTCATTTCAATAATAGTAGGAAGTTGTTTCCTTGTTATTAGGTGGGTGGTAAATCCAATAATGTGTATTTGAAGTTGTTTGAGTTCAATGAAAAAATAAGTAGAAAATTATCTTTGCTTTTGAGTACTTTAACTCAAGAGATTGGAGGTTTTCTCTTAACGAATCAGCACTATAGGTCGTATGGAAGAAAACCTTTGATTTCATCTTGTATTGTCCCGTAACTAGATCTATATAAGGTGACTGTAACAGCTTGGTATTAGAGATGGGGGAGTTATGGGAGATCTAATCCAACAATTGTGCCAATTGTTGACTTTGTTTGAAGAATATGCAACCAATTTAGCAAGACAGGAAGCTATAAATGCTCGCTTGGATGTGCGAAGGATTTAAAAAATTCAAAAGTGGATGTTAAAGCAACTGAAAATGGTAGTCACCATCGAGGTTAGAAAGGTAAATAGTGGCGGTGGGATCAGGGTCAAAAAATAGTGGGAATTTCATGATTCCTAAAATACAAAGTTGGATTTTCCACAATTTCCTTGCCATGAGAACCCCTTGGGATGGTTGTATAGGTGCGAGCATTTCTTTCGACACCAGCTAAGAGGGGACTAGTAGAAATTATTTCCTTACTATTAGGTGGGTGGTTAATCCACCAATGTTGTATTAAAAAATAAACTGAATTCAATGAAAAGATAAGCAAAAAATAATTTCAGTTTTGGGAGTATTTTCAACTCAGGAGATTGCAGGTTCTCTCTTAACGAACCAACACCGTAGGTTATAGACAGAAAACATTTGATTTCATCATACAGTGTTCCATAACTTAGATCCATATTAGGGGACCATAACAACCTGCGTCAATCATTCTTGCAATGAAATGAGGCATCTATGATTTGCCTTCCTTTTATGGAGGCGTTTCTCTTTATGAAGCTCCTGGCATTCATTTTCAGAATCTGAGATTGATTTTGTACGAGTAACTGTTCTGTTCTCTTATTCAATACCTCAGCTTCTGTCTTGCCCATTAATGATGATAGCATCACTTATTTCAATTTGCTTATTGTTAAAATTCCTAAAATATGTTCAACCCGTTTATTTTACATTTCATGGTGATCTTTTTTGTTCCTCACTTGTGGTATTCACTGGGTACGTTGTTGTTGTATGATGATCTTATTTGTTAGTGTAAGTCAACTCTATGAATTGTGTTTGTGGGTAGCATCCTCTTGGTGACTTTCTTTGAATTTGATTTTACCAATACTAAAATTATGCAATTCAGGGTGATGCTGTTATTCATTTACTAGTTTATTGAAATATCTTACTTATTAGATTCAGTGAAATGTCAGTCCTACTTGGGTTGTGGCACAAAATAATTCTTTCTTCCTAAAAACTGTAACAAGTTCCCCTTTTTCCGGGAATTTTTTTTTACTTGCTTTAATGCTTATTTCACTGCCCATCTGTTCACATGGAAGGCATTACGACCAGCAGTTTTAACAGAGGCATCTTTATTGTAGTACTAAGTTATTGCTTTGGTTTGCACCCAAGGTGCGACCTAGTGACCAATAAAGTGGGTGCAAACCTTAGAGACAGGTTTTAAATCCCAGCTGAGACATGAAACACTAACGATTTCTTCACATCTGCCAATGCTTTGATGGACAGAGTTACTGGTGGAATACTACACACAAGCTGACTCAGACTCCACCATTTTAAAGAAGAAAACAAAAGTTATTGGTTTTACACTTTCTTAGCAGATTCATTCTGCGTTGTCACTTCATATGCCATAGACAATAATGCATTATTGATTTCAGGATGCTTTTGGCTCTGTTGCGGTTTCTTTATTAAATGTATATCGATTGTACATCTATAGAGTGTGCTTGTAGTCTGCAGGATTACTTTGTTTTGGGATTTAAGTTGACAAATACGATTCAGAACCCATTTGATCAGGAAGAGCTACTCGTGGGAAACAGTTGCGTTCTAACTGATTTATTATATTGAACTGTAATGGGATTGTGCATGTTTCAAATTCTGTACTGAAAACAGTTTGAACATGGTGGATATTAGCTGAGCCATGTAGTTATATATTATTTGCTTATCAAGAAGTCATCATTATCTTCTTCTGATATTGTGAAGTAGCTTCATTTCCTTACGTGCTTTGCTTTTGGATTTCCTTTCCCATTTTTCAAGTAGTTTCTTGTCTTTCTGAGTTCTTGGTTTTTATTTCCTTTCCATGTTTACTCTCCATTTTAGCCGCGCCAACCCATTAATACATGAGGAATATAAAAGGAGAATGATGGAGATCTTTTCGAAAAAAACTAATGGCCATTTTTTTCTGTTTTTATTTTTCAGTTTCTGCCCAAGGCAGAAGGAACTCCTAAGAAAAATGAGATCATATTTACTGCACCAACGGGAGAGGAGATCACTACAAAGAAACAGTTGCAGCAGTACCTGAAGTCACACCCTGGTGGTCCGCCAATCACTGAATTTGACTGGGGAACTGGTGAAACTCCAAGAAGATCCACAAGGATCAGTGGAAAGGCAGTTCCACATTCCGCAGAAAGTGAGACTCCAACCAAACGAAGCAGAAAATCTTCTGTTTCTAAGAAGGATGCGAAAGACAAAGAAGAAACTGAATCCTCAAAGGATGTTGACATGCCAGAAGCTGGAAAACATGAAAAGGATGCTGCAGCTGTGGAAGTTGAAAAGGTGGCCAAACAGAAACTGGATGAGCCCAAAAATGAAAACATGGATATAGTGAAAGATGCAGTGAAGAAGGTAATAATACCTGTTGTTGATGTTGATGTCGTGAAGGACAGCCAAGCTGAAGATGGCCCTTCCAAAGATGCAGTTGTTGAGAAAGATATCAAAATGGCAGAAAATGCTGCAGAGGAGAAAGATAGAATTCATTCTGCTGCTGTTGACATCGTGAAGGGAAACCAAGATGACAAGATGACTGATGGCCAACCTTCTAAAGAAGCTGGCATTGAGAAAGATGGCAACATAGCTGATTATGTTGCAGAGAAGAAAGATGAAATGCTTTCTTCTGATGTTGATGCTTTGAAGGAGAAGCAAAATGAAATCAAAAGTGATGAGCAAACAGAACATGCTCCAGTTGAAGTAGCTAACATTGGCATTAATGCTGAAGAGGCATCTCTGGCTGAAGAGGTCCCTGTGGTAAAAGATGCAGGTGAGGAAGAAGTAACTGATGAGATTAACCCTTGAGTAGTGACATGGAGCATGCTATGCTATCCTATTACCCTGCTCTCTCGTTCTTTAGTGACTGTAGTAGTGTTGTTAATGGTAGATACTCTTGACTCTTCATGAGATATCTGTATTTAATATCGTAGATTTAGGTCCTGAATTGCAGCCTTGTCCTCTGAAAAAAATTATAGCTGAAAGAGATAGCTGTAAACCATACATCATAGATTAGAACTTCTGTTGACGGAATTTGTAGTTTGCTGAGATCCATGTAGCATGTTGTGACTGAACTCAGTAAAGTAAGTTGTAATAAAGTCCATGTTCCGCCAGTCTCAAGTCTTAACAATTCAAGCTCCCTGGTTTCTTTAAAAGTTGCAGGTTTATGCTAATATGAGCTTGTGGTTGCCAGTGGAAGTAATCTATAGTTTGATAGCTTATCAGGTAGTATTTCCTGGTTCGCTTACTTCTTCGCAAAGGTGAAGAGATGCTTTATTTTATTTTCTTGTAGTGTTTCCTCTTGTTTACCTGGTTTGTCAGTGAAGAATCTTATGCATATCAGTACCAGTTACTCTGTTGCAATGATGGAAACTTCAAGTGTGAGTTGGTCCTCTTGAAATTGTTGCAAAGATCTACAGAAAATGCAGATTTGAGCCGAGGGTCCATTGGAAACAACCTCTCTACCTTCACGAGGTTGAATGTCCTTGGCTTCAAAGTCCCTTTTAGCTGTTCAACCAAACCTGTTAAGGTTGTCCACTTCTCAAATGCACCTGTTGATGCTACAAAGGTTGTTTTTTGAACCTTTGATATCATTCCTAGTAACTGCAAAACACAAACCAAGTGGGAAAGATAGTTGATTTGATTAAAACAAAGACACTAGTATAAAATGAGAAAGAAAACGTACAGGGCTATGAATGGAAAAAAAAATACTTCTTTTATCAGATATATGATAAAAATATAATAATAATAGAAACTCAATTAACCTGTTTTGATGTAAAGACATACTACTTAAAAATTAGATTAACACATTCAGTTTATGAATCGAAAATCAATCTCTAAAGAAAATTTGATCCGGTTTAACTTTGACTTGACATGGAGTTAAATAAAATAAAATGAATTTTTGAATCTTGTGGTCGAAAATTAAAGATAGGTATAGTGTATCAAAACATCTTTTAATCTTGTAGTCTTAAACATATCATGTGAAAAGTTCGATCAAAGAGTTGTACAAAAAAAAAAGGACTAAAAAGTAGAATAAATTTGTTTTTTTTTAATTTCTTATTTTCATGAAGGATACTTACAACCTGAAATCATTCATAATTTTTGTTTATTCTAACGTCCCCGCCTTGAGATCACAAATTTGAGGTTTTACAAGATTCCAAATGCTTAAACATATGTGTGAAGGGATATGTTTAACATTCTCGCCTTGAGATCACAAATTTGAGGCTTTACGAGACTCTAAATATTTAAACATAAGGTGTGAAGGGATGTGTTTAACGTTCCCACCTTCGGATCACAAATTTGAGGCTTTACAAAATCCCAAAATGCTTAAACATAAGGTGTGAAGGGATGTGTTTAATATCCCCGCCTCAAAACTACAAAGTTGAGGCTTTATGAGATCTCAAATACTTAAACATAAGGGGTGATATCATCGAAGTCAAAAATTTTACATCGTACAAAGTAAAGACTTTACATCCTTTGTCAAAAGGGATACAAAGGATAAAACCGTGAAAAGGCTAGCTTAAGGTGCAAAGGGAAAATTTTTGTCCACCTTTAGGCATGAAAAGTTAGAGACCCTTTTAAAGATAGCCCGTGAAAAGGGCTAGCTTAAGGTGCAAAGGGATAAATTTTGTCACATTAAGGCATGCAAATTTAGAGGTATTCATACGACAAGAAGGAATGAATACTCGTCTTAGCCCTAAGAAGCCAATTTGAGGGATCCTCATGGTACAAAAAGATAGTTACTCATTCCCGCCTTACGGTCGAGGGTTGAAAGCTTCAACTTTTAGACTTAACAACTTTAAAGAATTTGACTTGCAAACATGATGAATTTGAAACTTCAACTGTAAGAAGAAGATTATTTGGGAACTTGCCGAGCTCTTTACGGACCCCTCGGTATAATTTTTGAGAAAGTAGGCCTTGAGCCCCGGGCAGCGCCAGGAACCATGGGTTAACACCTAAGAAAAACAGCTGAAATCACCTATTTCCTGCTCCTTGGCCCATAAAATCCTACCAGGCAATCTCCAACGCCACCGAACCATTTGGGGATCTTGCCGGGTTCGTTATGAACCCCTCAGTATAATTTTTGAGATATTTTGCCTCAAGCCCCGGGCAGTGCCAAGAACCATGGGCTAACACCTACGAAAAATTGGCGAAATTGCCTATTTCTTATTTTTTGGCCCATAAAATCCTACCAGGCGATCTCTAATGCCTCCGGGCCACCTAGGGCTCTTGCCGGACTCATTACAGACCACTTGGTATAATTTTTCAGGAAAGTTATCCTTGAGACCCGAGCAATGCCAGGAACATTGGCTAACACCCACGAAAAACTATCGAAATCACCTATTTCCTATTCCTTGACACATAAAATTATACCAGGCGATCTCCAACGCTGCAGGGTCACCTAGGGCTCTTGCTGGGCTCGTTATGGACCTCTTGGTATAATTTTTGGGAAAGTTGGCCCCGAGCCCTGGGCAGTGCTAGAAACCGTGGGCTAACACCTAAAATAAATTACTGAAATTGCCTATTTCCTGTTCCTTGGCCAATAAAATCCTACCAGGTGACTTCCAACGCCGCTGGCCCACCTGGGCTCTTGTTGGGCTCGTTACAGATCCCTTGGTATAATTTTTCAGGAAAGTTGGCCTCAAGCCCCGGGTAGCGTCAGGAACCGTAGGCGAACACCCATGAAAAACTACCGAAATCACCTATTTCCTATTCCTTGGCACATAAAATCCTACTAGGCGATCTTCAATGTTGTCGGACTACCTGGGGCTCTTGCCGGGTTTGTTATGGATCCCTCAGTATAATATTTTGGGAAAGTTAGCCCCGAACCCCAGGCAGCGCTAGAAACCATGGGCTAACATCCATGAAAAATTGTCAAAATCGCTTGTTTCTTGTTCCTTGGCCCATAAAATCATACCAGACGATCTTTAACGCTGTCGGGCTACCTAGGGCTCTTTATGGGCTCGTTTTGGACCCCTCGATATAATTTTTTGGGAAAAATGGCCACGAGCCCCAGGCAGCTCTATGAACCGTGGGAACAATCATGAAAAACTATCGAAATCGCTTATTTCCCATTCCTTGGCCCATAAAATCCTACCAGGTGATCTCCAATGTCATCGGGCCCCCTAGGGCTCTTACCGCGCTCATTATGGACCCCTCGGTATAATATTTCGAGAAAGTTGGTTCTGAACCCTGGGCAGTGCAAGGAATCGTGGGCTAACACCCATGAAAAACTACCAAAATTCCATGTTTCTTGTTCCTTGGCCCAAAAAATCCTACCAGGCGATCTTTAACACCATTGGGCCACCTAGGGCTCTTGCCGAGCTTGTCAGAACCCCTTAGTATAATGTTTTGGGAAAGTTGGCCCCGAGCCCTAGGCAGCGCCAGGAACCGTGGGCTAACACCCACGAAAACTGTCAAAATCACCTATTTCCTATTCCTTGGCCCATAAAATCCCTACCAGGCGATCTCCAACATCGCCGGGCTACTTGGGCTCTTGACAGGCTCGTTACAAACCCCTTGGTATAGTTTTTCGAGAAAGTTGACCCATAGCCCCGGACAGCGCTAGGAACCGTGGGCTAACCTAGAGCCCAAAATTGCATGTTTCCTATTCTTTGGCCCATAAAATCCTACCAGGCGATCTCCAACGTCGTCGGGCCACCTAGGGCTCTTTTCGAGCTTGTTACGGACCCCTCGATATAATATTTTGGAAAAATCTGGCCCAAGCCGCGAGCAACACTAGGAGCCGTGGGCTAATACCCAAAATAAACTATCGTAAATCGTCCATTTCCTATTCCTTGGCCTATAAAATCCTACTAGGCGATCTCCAACGTTGTAGGGCCACTTGGGGCTCTTGCCGGGATCGTTACGTACCCTTCGGTCTAATATTTCATGAAAGTTGACCTCGAGTCCCGTGAAACGCCAGGTACTATGGGCTAACACCCACGAAAAACTACCAAAATTACTTGTTTCCTATTCCTTGACCAGTAAAATCCTACCAGGTGATCTTCAACATTGTCGGGCCACTTGGGGATCTTATAGGGCTCGTTATGGACCCCTAAGTATAATTTTTTGAAAAGGTTGCCTCCGAGTCCTGCGCAACACAAGGAACCGTGGTCAAACACCCACAAAAAACTGTTAAACTTCTTGTTTCCTGTTCCTTAGGCCATAGAATCCTACCAGGCGGTCTCCAACACCATGGGCCACCTGGGGCTCTTTCCGGGCTCTTTACAGACCCCTCAGTATAATTTTACGAGAAAGTTGGCCTCGAGCCCCGGGCAGCGCCAGGAATCGCGGGCCAACTCCCACGAAAAACTACCAAAATTGTTTGTTTCTTGTTCTTTGGCCCATGAAATCCTACCAAGCGATTTTCAACGTCGTCGAACCATGTGGGGCTCTTGACGGGTTCATTACAGATCCCTCGGTATAATATTTTGAGAAACATGGCCACAAGCCCCGAGCAGCGCTTGGAACCGTGAGCTAACACCCACTAAAAACTACCAAAATCGCCTGTTTTTGTTTCATTGGCTCATAAAATCCTACCAGGCGATCTACGCTGCCGTCGAGACACATGGGCTCTAGCTAGCTCGTTATGGGCCACTTGGTATAATTTTTTGGGAATGTTGGCTCCGAGCCCCAAGCAACGCTAGGAAATGTGGGCTAACACCCACAAAAAACTTTTGAAATCACTTATTTCCTATTCATTGGCTCATAAAATCCTACCAGGCGATATTCAATTCCGCCAGGACAACTGGAGATCTTGTAGGCTCGTTACAGACCCCCCAGGCAGCGCCAGGAACCGTGGGCTAACACCCACGAAAAATAACTGAAAAAGCCTTTTTGCTATTCCTTGGCCTATAAAATCCTACCAGGTGATGTCCAACATTGTTGGACCATCTCGAGCACTTACCGGGCTCGTTATAGACCTCTCGATATAAATTTTCAGAAAAATTATCCTCGATCCCCGAACAGCGGCAGGAACCGTGGGCTAACACCCAAGAAAAATTGCCAAAATTGTATGTTTCCTGTTTCTTGGCCCATAAAATCCTATCAGGCGATCCCCAATGTCGTCGGGCCACCTGGGGCTCTTGCTGGACTTGTTATGGACCCCTCGATATGATTTTTCAGGAAAGTTGGCCCCGAGCCTCAGGCAGCGCCAGGAACCATGGGGTAACACCGACGAAAAACTATCAAAATCTCCTATTGCTTGTTTCTTGGCTCATAAAATCCTACCAGGCAATCTCCAACGTCACCGACCCACCTGGGGCTCTTGTCGGGATCAATAAGGACCCTTTGGTACATTTTTTTGGGAAAGTTGGCCCTGAGCCCCGGGCAGCACCAGGAATCGTGGGCTTACAACTATGAAAAACTGTCAAAATTGCCTACTTTCTTTTTCTTGGCCCATAAAATTCTACCAGACGATCTCTGATGCTGCCAGACCACCTAGGGATCTTGACGGACTCATTATGGACCCATCAGTATAATATTTTAAGAATATTGGCCCCGAGCTCCGGGAAGCACAAGAAATCGCTGGCTAAAACCCACAAAAACTATCAAAATTGTCTCTTTCCCGTTCCTTGACACATAAAATCCTACTAGGCGATCTCCAATGCTGTCGGGCCACCTGAAGCTCTTGTTGGGCTTGTTATGGACTCCTCGATATAATATTTCAGGAAAGTTGGCCCCGAGCTTCGGGCAGCGCCTAGGAACTATTGGCTAACTAACACCTACGAAAAACTACAAAAATTACCTGTTTTTTGTTCCCTGGCACATAAAATCCTACCAGACGATCTATAACGCCGCTGGACCACCTAGGGATCTTGTCAAGCTCGTTACGGACCCCTCAATATAAGTTTTAGAGAAAGTTGGTCCGGAGCCCCAAGCAACACAAGGAACCATGGACTAACACCCACGAAAAATTGCTAAAATTATTTTTTTCCTGTTCCTTGGCCGATAAAATCCTACCAGTCGATCTCCAACACCGTCAGGCCACCTGGGGCTCTTTCCAGGCTCATTACAAACCCCTCGATGTAAGTTTTTAGAAAATTTGGCCCCGAGCCCTGGGCAGCGCCAGGAACTATAGGCTTAACACTAACAAAACACTACTGAAATTGCATGTTTCTTGTTCCCTGACCCATAAAATTATATCAGGCGATCTCCAACATTGACAGGCCACTTGGGCTCTTTACGGGCTCGTTACAGACCTTTCGATATAATTTTTCTAGAAAGTTGGCCTCAAGCCTCGGGCAACGCCAGAAACCATGAGCTAAAACCCACGAAAAACTACCGAAGTTGCTTGTTTCCAAATCCTTGGCCCAAAAAATTCGACCGTGTAATCTCCAACACTGTTGGGTTACCCGGAGCTCTTTCCGGGCTTGTTATGGATCCCTTGGTATAATATTTTGGAAAAGTTGGCCCTAAGTCCTGGGTAGCGCCAGGATCCGTGGGCTAACACCTATGAAAAACTGTCAAAATTGTCTTTTGCTTTTTTCTTGGCCCATAAAATCCTACCAGGCAATCTCTAATGCCGTCGAGCCACCTGGGGCTCTTGCCGAGCTCGTTACGGTCCCCTCGATATAACTTTTTGAGAAAGATGGCCCCGAGCCCCATGCATCGCCAAGAACTATGGGCTAACACCTAAAAAACTGTCAAAATTACTTATTTCCTGTTACTTAGCCCATAAAATTCTGCCAGGCAATCTCCAACGCCGTCAAGCCACCTGGGGCTCTTTACGGGCTCGTTACGGTCCCCTCGATATAAATTTTTGAGAAAGATGGCCCCGAGCCCCATGCAGCGCCAAGAACTATGGGCTAACACCTAAAAACTGCCAAAATTACCTATTTCCTGTTCCTTAAGCCATAAACTTCTACCAGGCGATCTCCAACTTCGTCAAGCCATCTTGGTCTCTTTTCGGTCTCGTCACGGACCCCTCGGTATAATGTTTTGGAAAGTTGTCCCCGAGCCCTGGGCAGTGCCAGGAACCGCGGGCTAACACCTACGAAAAACTACTAAAATTACCTGTTTCCTGATCCTTGACCCATAAAATCCTACCAGGCGATCTCCAACGGCATCGAGACACTTAGAGCTCTTGTCGAGCTTGTTACGGAGGCCTTGATATAATTTTTCAAGAAATTTAGCTCTGAGCCTCGGGCTGGGCCAAGAATCATAGGCTAACACCTATAAAAAACTATCAAAATCATTTGTTTCCTGTTCCTTGGCCCATAAAATCCTACCAAGTAATCTCCAATGTCCCCGGGCCACCTAGAGCTCTTTTTGAGCTTGTTGTGGATCCTTCAGTATAATATTTGGGGAAAGTTTGGCCCGGACAACTCTAGGAACCGTGGGCTAACACCCACAAAAAAATACTGAAATTGTTTGTTTGTTGTTCCTTGACCCATAAAATCCTACCTCGCGATCTCTAATATCGCCGAGCCATCTAAGTCTCTTGTGGGGCTTGTTACGGACCTCTTGGTATAATGTTTTGGGAAAGTTGGCCTTGAGCCCCAGGCAGCGCCAGGAACCGTTAGCTAACACCAATGAAAACCTACCGAAATTATTTGTTTCCTATTCCTTGGCCTATAAAATCCTACCAGACGATCTTCAAATCTTCCAAGCCACCTTAGTCTCTTGCCAAGCTCGTTATGAAACCTTCAGTATAATGTTTTGCAAAGTTGGCCCCGAACCCTAGGCAGTGCCAGGAACCATGGGCTAACACCCGTGAAAAACTATCGAAATTGCCTATTTCCTGATCCTTGGCCAATAAATTCCTACCAGGTGATCTCCAATGTCGTCGGGTCACCTAGGGCTCTTGCTGGACTCCTTACGGACCCCTTGATATAATTTTATGAGAAAATTGGCCCCGAGCCCCGAGCAGCGCCAGGAACCGTTGGCTAACATCCATGAAAAAGTGCCAAAATTGCCTATTTCCTTTTCCTTGGACCATAAAATCCTACCAGGAAATCTCCAATGTTGTCGGGCCACCTGGCGCTCTTACTGGCCTCATTGCAGATCCCTCAATATAATTTTTCGTTAATGTTGGCCCAGAGCCCTGGGCAGCGCCAAGAACCATAGGCTAACACCCATGAAAAATTATCGAAATCACCAGTTTTCTGTTCCTTGACCCATAAAATCTTGTCAGACAATCTGCAACTTCGCTAGGTTACCTAGGGCTCTTGTCGATCTCCTTACAGACCTATTGATATAATTATTTAAGAAAGTTGACCACGAGCCCCGGGTAGCACTAGGAACCGTGGGCTAACACCTACGAAAAGCTACCAAAATTATTTATTTCCTATTTCTTAATCCATAATATTCTATCAGGCGATCTACAATGCCGCCGGACCACCAGGGGCTCTTACCAGGCTCTTTACGAACCCCTCGAAATAATGTTTTGGTATAGTTAGCCACGAGCCCCGAGCAGCGGAAGGAATCGTGGGTTAACATCCATGAAAAGCTGTCAAAATCACTTATTTTTTATTCCTAGGCCCATAAAATCCTACCAGGCAATCTCCAATACCGCCAGGCCACCTAGGGCTCTTGTCGGGCTCATTATGAACCCCTCAGTATAATTTTTCCAAAACGTTGGCCCCGGACAACGCTAGGAACCACGGGCTAACACCTACAGAAAATCGTCAAAATCACCTGTATCCTTTTCCTTAGCCCATAAAATCCTATTAGGCAATATCCAACTCCACTGGGCCATCTGGGACTCTTGTCGGGCTCATTAAGTACCCTTCAGTGTAATTTTTTGGGAAAGTTGGTCATGAGCCCCGGGCAGCGCAAGGAACCGTGGATTAACATCCACGAAAAACTACTGAAATTGCCTGTTTTTTGTTCCTTGGCCCATAAAATCCTACCAGTCAATCTCCAATGCCGCCAGGCCACCGAAGGCTCTTGTCGGGCTCGTTATGGACCCCTCGGTATAAATTTTTGAGAAAGTTGACTACGATCCCCGAGCAACTTAAGGAATCGTGGCCTAACATCCACTAAAAACTATCAAAATCGCCTGTTTCTTGTTCCTCGGCCCATAAAATCCTACTAGGCAATCTCCAATACCGCCAGGCCACTAGGGCTCTTGCCGATCTTGTTACGGACCTTTAGGTATAATTTTTCCAGAAAGTTAGCTCCAAACTCCGAATAGTACCAGGAATCGTGGGTTAACACCCACGAAAAATTACCAAAATCACATGTTTCTTGTTCCTTGTCCATAAAATCCTACCAGGAGAGCTCCAACGTCGCTGGATCACCTGGGACTCTTGTCGGGCTCATTACGACCCCATGCTATAATTTATCGGGAAAATTGATCATGAGCCCCGAGCAGCACCAGAAACCATGAGCTAACGACCACAAAAAACTACCAAAATCATTTATTTCCTGCTCCTTAGCCCATAAAATCCTATCAGGCGATCTCTTATGTCTTCGGGCCACCTGGGGCTCTTGTCGGGCTCTTTACGAACCCCTTGAAATAATGTTTTGAGAAAGTTGGCACCGAGTGCCAGGCTGCACCAAGAACCATGAGCTAACACCTACAAAAAACTACCAAAATTGCCTATTTCCTGAAATCATACCAGACGATCTCCAACCCCTCTGAGCCACCTAGGGCTCTTGTGGGGATCATTATAGGCCCCTCAATATAATATTTCTAAAAAGTTAGCCTCGAGCCCCATGCAGCGCCAGGAACCGTGGGCTAACACCCGCGAACAACTCCCAAAATTGCTTGTTTCCTGTTCATTGGTCCATAAAATCCGTCCAGGCGATCTCCAACTCCTTCGGGCCACCTGGGGCTCTTGTCAGGATCGTTACAGATTCATCGATATAATTATTCAAGAAATTTCACCCCGAACCCCATGTAGCACCAGGAACCGTGGGCTAACACTCACGAAAAATTGTTGAAATTGCCTGTTTCTTATTCCTTGGCCCATAAAATCCTTCCGGGAAACGGCAAGAACTGTGGGCTAAAACCCATGAAAAACTATCGAAATTGCTTGTTTCCTGTTCCTTGGCCCATAAAATCCTACCAGGCAATCTTCAATGTCATTGGTCCACTTGGGGCTCTTGTAGGGCTCGTTACGAACCCCTCAGAATAATATTTTTGAAAAGTTGGCCCTGAGCCCCGAGCACCGCCAGGAATAGTGGGCTAACACTTATGAAGAAGTGCTGAAATCACTTGTTTCCCTTTCCCTGACCCATAAATCCTATCAAGCGATCTCCAACGTCGTCAGGCCACTTGGGGTTCTTGTCAGGCTCGTTATGACCCCTTGGTATAATTTTTCAAGAAAGTTATTCTCGAGCCCCGGGCAGAGCCAGAAATCGTGGGCTAACACCCACAAAAAATTATTAAAATTGTCTATTTACTATTTCTTAGCCCATAAAATCTTACTAGGTGATCTCCAACATCGTCGGGCTACCTAGGGCTCTTACTGGGATTATTATAGACCCCTTAGTATAATATTTTAGGAAAGTTGGTCCCGAGCAACGCTAGGAACCGTCGGTTAACATCTACGAAAAACTACCGAAATCACCTATTTCCGATTTCTTGGCCCATAAAATCCTACCAGGCAATTTTCAACATTGTTGGAATACCTGGGACTCTTTTCGCGTTCGTTACGGACCCCTTAGTATAATTTTTTGGAAAATATAGCCCTAAGCCCAGGCAGCGCCAAGAATCGTGGGCTAACACCCACGAAAACTACCAAAATCACCTGTTTCCTTTTCCTTAGCCGGTAAAATTCTACTAGATGATCTCCGACGCCATCGGGCCACCTGGGGCTTTTGCCGGGTTTGTTACGGACCCCTTAGTGTAATATTTTGGGAAAGTTTGGCCCGAGCCCCAGACAGCGCCAGGAAACTTGGCCTAACAACCATGAAAACTATCTAAATCACCTATTTCCTGTTCTTTAGCTCATAAAATCCTACCAGGCGATCTCAAACGCCTCCAGACTACTTGGGGATCTTGTCTTGCTCGTTATGGATACCTCAGCAAAAGTTTTTAGGAATGTCAACCTTGAGCCCCGGGAAGCGCCAGAAACCATGGGCTAACACCCACGAAAAACTACAAAAATTGTCTGTTTCTTATTCCTTCGCCATAAAATCCTACCGGGCGATCTATAATGTCGTTGGACCCCCTAGGGCTCTTTCCATGCTTATTACAGACTCCTCAGTATAATTTTTTAGAAAAGTTAGCCCCAAACCTCGGGCAGCGCTAGGAACCATGGGCTAAAACCTACAAAAAATTGTCGAAATCACCTGGTTCCATATCCTAGGACCATAAAATCCTACCAGATGATCTCCTACACCACCGGGCCACCTGGGGCTCTTTCTGAGCTCATTAAGGACCCCTTGGAATAATTTGTTGAGAAAGTTGGTCCTAAGTGTCGGGCAGCGCCAAAACCATGGGTACAGACTTCTTAGTATAATTTTTTGGGAAAGTTGGCCCCAAGCCCTATGCAGCGCCAGGAACCGTGGGCTAACCCCCATGAAAAACTGTTGAAATCATTTGTTTCCTGTTCCTTGTCCCATAAAATCCTACCAGGCGATCTCTAATGCCGCCGGGAACGTGGAGCTCTTATCGGGCTCGTTACGGACCCCTCAGTATAATATTTCGAGAAAGTTTGCCTCGAACACCTTGTAGTGCCAAGAACTATGGGCTAATACCCACGAAAACTGCTGAAATCGTCTGTTTCTTATTCCTTAGCCCATAAAATACTACCAGGCAATCTTCAACGCCATCGGGCTACCTGGGGCTCTTATCGAGCTCGTTACGGACCATGCGGTATAAATTTTGAGAAAGTTGACCTCGAGCCCCGGGCAACATCAGGAACCGTGGTCTAACACCTACAAACAATTATCAAAATCGTTTGTTTCCTATTCCTTGACCCATAAAATCCTACCAGGGGATCTATAACGTCGTTGAGCCACCTGAGGATTTTGCAAGGCTAGTTACGAACCTCTCAGTAAAATATTTTTGGAAAGTTAGCCCCAAGCCCCAGACAGGGCCTGAAATCGTGGGCTAACACCCATGAAAAATAGCCAAAATCGCATGTTACCTTTTTTTTGGATCATAAAATCCTACAAGGTGAGCTCCAACACTGTCTCTTGTTAATTTTGTCATTTCCATCAGTTCCTAAATGCTAAATCTGTTCTAGGAGAACTTTCAAAATTGAATTCGAAGTTAAAATGAGGATTTTGGACCCAAAGTTGCATTTCTAGTTCATTTTGGATCATAGGTTTGATTGTGGTCAACATTTAGAGTTCGAGGGCTACTATCAAAATTTTGTCAGTTTTAGTGATTCCGGGTGATGAAATTAACGCTAGAAATGGCTTCATTATAAATTTTAGAGCTTCCGAGAATATTTTTAGTTTTTTAGTCTGAAACTAGTTTAAATGATCTTTCTCAGATTCTGAACCAAGGAGGTTATGAATTCAAATTTTGATAATTCCATTGAGTCCGGATCTTCTTTTCTGATAGAGTTTCATATTTGGTTTGTATTCACGGGGTTCCGAGCGAATTCCGAAAGTCCAATTCGCATTTTGTAATTAACTGCGGATTATTGGTTTTTACTATTATTGGTGCATTTAAGGCTCTTCTCTGTGTTCGCATGGGCCCCTATGCATTCGTGGAGCATGTGTCCATTTTACCTCCGCATTCGTGGAACTTCAGGGGTTCTTGGCTTCCGCGTTCACGGATAGCGCTCTGTGTTCGGGAGCATTATTTTTACCTGAACAGTGCCTCCTTTTAAAATATGTGATTAAACCTTATTTCACCATTTTCAGTTCTCCAAGCTTTGTTTTAAAGATGGATTTTGATATTTTTCAAGGCAAAGTGATTGGGTAACTATTTTCTAACTTATTTCATTGATTAATTTATGTTTTAACTTCTAATTTTGGGATTTTAATGGTGAAATTTGGAGATTTTTGGATTTTGAGTTCCTAAACTTAAATTTTTTATTTCTCCCTTATCTTAACTCTGTTTTCACCATTGAACTCCTTGTCACCTTGAAAATATTTTCATACCTTAATTTTCAGATTCTGACTACGTTTTCTTGTATGAGATTTTTGACCATTTTACCATTTTCTCTGAATTGATTGATTTTAGTGTCATTAGATTCGTTATGTTATTGTGATTTCATATTTGAATAGATTTTGGTGAGTTGGAGTACCGCAGGAAGGGGAAAGTTGTGATTTCAACTTGATTCAAGACTTTATTAGAGGCAAGTGGACTTCTAACCTTTTGTTAAGTATGAATGAACCACCTTGTATACTCCTATGTGTATGGAATTGAGTATTTGGGGGTAGAATTGTATCATTGTAGGCTTGATCATAATTTTTCGTATTGAATGCTTGTTATTATGGATATATATTGACTCATAAATTAATTGTGAATTCGTAATCTATATAATCTTATGAATCATTCAATATTAATAACGAGATATCACTTATATTGTGATATGATTGATATTTTGAGACACTAATGATATTGAGACATTGATAATATTGAGACATTGATGATATTAAGACACTGATGATATTGAGATAAGATATTAAGATCATTATAATGTTGAAACTATGATAAAATTATGATTATCCATACTGTATCTATTATTTGTGCATTGATACTTATGATGGCTACGATCGAGATGTGTGTAAGGTAACATATGGATTGGTGGTTGAGGTCTCTACCGGTCGAGCCGAGGTAATATGTCGGCGGATATTGGGTCTGAGATAATATTATGGACAGGTCCGAGGTTTCTTCCGGACAAGTGACATGAGTCGAGGTCATTGCCGGTCACGATCACAAATACAAGATCTATGTGTGGCCCCCATGGGTTCCATCTGAGGCAATCATTTGATCAACATATGTGTATTCTAGGATAAATATGCATCACGATTATGTGAAAATGCATTCATTATATATATTTCATGGCATCCACTTCATCTCATCGCACATCTTGTTGATATTGTTGTATATTGTTTATGAGATTATTTACTTATTATATCCCTGATCTTGAGAATGTGTTGGACCTACTTATATACCTGTGTGTTGAGATATTATGTAAGTTGATGAGTATATCTATATTACTGTGATCTATATATTATATTGTGCTAGGACTTCTCTGAGGGCAGGGTTGTAGTTCGGCGGATTGTGGTTGGGATTGAAGGAGTTACTTATGTTTTTCATTGTTTTACCTTAGGTTAGTTCTATTTCGCTGAGTACCCTATTGTTTGGTGCTCACCCCTTGCTACATTTTTGTAGGTTGAGCCCGATCCATCCTGCTAGACTTTTATTCGTTGGATCGAGCTTCTGGATTACTTGTGAGGTAGTTGCTTATGTCTTCAACAGGCCTTTAAGGATCTCATTTTATGTTTTTATTCTATTTGAGAACTAAATATTATGACTTGTATTTCATTTGAATATTATTTTCATAGAGGGTTGTACATATGACACCAGTTCTTGGGATGGTTGTATTTTATTTTTCTTTCACTTATCTATCTTATTAGATTGTTATCTTCCGTTTTACTACTATTGTTAAGTTGTTGAGTTTTGGGCTGACTCGCCTTGGTGGGATAGGTGAGTACCATCACACTTGAATTTTGGGTCATGACACAGTCACCCTTGTTTTTCTACACATGTGTGTAGGTTGTGAGCCCGAATCCTGTTGATGTTCCCATTTCTCTTTCAGACCAAACTATTGATAGACTGAGAGGTAGTTGTTTGTTGCTCTAGCATACTCTCAAGACTATCAGATATCTTTTATTAGTTTTGTTCTATTTGAGAGATAAGAACTATTGAGACTTGTATTAAATCTTTCTTATTCTGATGTATTAGAGGCTTGTACACGTGACACCTGTTTATGGGATGGTTTTAGATTTGGTTATGCCCTTTGTGTTTTAAATCTTCATTATTTATATTGTTTTGTTATTCCAACTTCTACATTATCTTGTATTATTTTGTTGTGCCTGTTTAGGCTGACTTATCTTGGTGGGTAAAGACAAGTGTCATCACACCTGATTTCATATCATAACAAATAATCATACTTCATAAAATATTTTAAAAATCTTAAATTTCTACCAAAAATATGATAGACACGAAATTCAAAACACCAACACCGAATACAAATTTTCTAGTAATGTAAAACATTGTAATTCAAGCACAAAAACTCAAACTAGACAGTGTTTACAAAAAAAAAATCAAGGATGCAAGAAATTGGCATACATATGCAATTATCAATCAACAAGAAATTAAAATTTGTATAGTATAAAAAACTTATTAAAGAGACCATTCTTCTTTCTTCCGTTTCATCACTTTTTGTGAATAAAAATGACTATGTGTTAGTCTTTTTATTTTCATGGTTGTTTATCTTTTGGACTAAAAATTTTTTTTAATTAATTTTCGGGCCAGGGGCCCATTTTATTTCAAAAGATCAGATAGATCCAAAAGGACCCATTATAATATTGGCCCATATCCGGTGGAAAGATGGGGTTGGTACAGGCACCAACCCTTTTCTTAAATAAGAAACCCTACCTACTTTCCTAATTGTGACTCCCCTACTTCTTCTCCTATTCCGCCACTTTTGATTATTTTCCAAAGGGTGCCGCTTCAACGTTTCTTCTTCCTTTGCTTCTTGGTGTCGAACTACCTTCGTCGTCCTTCCATAGTGGTCTTTCTCTGAAGCTGTCAAAGGTACCTTTCCTCTTTTTGTTATTCGGATGATGATTTGTGAGCCAGGCTGACCATTTTTTACTATTCTCAGGTGTCATCTCCAGTAGTAAAACCAAAGTATAAGAAGTCAAGACCATCTTCCTCATCTTTGTCCATGTAGGTGCCCATTTCCTTGACCGTTTTCTGCATATTTCCCCAGTGACATTCTAGTCTCTCGGATAAGTGTACTTCCTAACCCTTCATCACGATTGTCTTTTAAACCTACACAAAACTTACCCTGTCTCTGCTTGTCAACAGGCTGAGCCCCCACGGAGCTAATATCACTGTTCAACAAGCAAAGTTAGGGTTCGTTTTGTGTTTATTAGGTACTTCTCCTACTTGCCTTTTATGTGTATTGTCGCCTCAGTTGTTCATGTTACTGCTTTGTGTATGATTTATTTTGCATCCTTGTCATTATAAAATTTGGTATCTGTTCTGCATCTAAAGCCAATAGTGCACGCCCTTGCTTTGAAACGTATTGGATTTACTGAAATGCTTTCTTTTCTAGCAAAAAAGAAAATTAGGTTAGCAAAATAATCTATCACTTTATTTTCTTCCCTCAAGATGTGTTGAATTTTTACTCCTTTGTTCCTCCTGAGCTCATTAATCTTGTTAATCCTTGACCTGATCCTCCAAGAAATACCCCAAATCTCATAAACACAATTAAAAGCCATTAGAGAGTCAGTTTCAAGTATAACTAGCAGCCAATTCTCCTTGATTTAACATTTCAAACCTTCCTCCAAAGTCCAAATCTCAACCTCTAGACTGGATTTTACCCCTAACTCAGATGAAGTTGCAAAAATAAAATCCCCTCTCCAGTTCCTAATACAGAAACCACCAGCACTAGGACTTGGATTACCTTTAACTGCTCCATTAAAATTACATTTAAAGCTCCCTTTTATAGGTAGATTCTAGTAAACTATTTTTGGGACAATCATAGGTTTGTATCCTCTAAAAAATTGTACTAAATCATTCCAATCCTTCGGAATATTCTTGAGCCAAGGATATTTGAACCGTGCAAATCTATGAACACTTCTACTAACTTTCACCACCATACCATGTACACTGTAAGTATCCCCATGCTTGATTCTATTTCTTCTTTTCCAAATTACCCATAATATAAGAAAAGAAACAACATTAAACAAAGGTTTAACCTTGCTAGAACATTCAGCATTCCACCAATTATATATTGTCTCCTTTAAGAAATTACAGGGACCATGTATCCCTGCTCCCTTTGCAAAACAGTTCCATAATTGATTAGCAGCAAGACATGCCAGAAAAAAATGATGGTAAATTTCTTCCACCATTTGATCACAACAACAACACATAGCTTCATCCACCACTCCATTCCCGATCCAAAAATTTCCCAATAGGGATTTTCTTTTTAAACATCCTCCATACAAAGAAGGATACTTTAAAACATAATCCCTTTTTTCATATTTTTTCAAAACATTCATGTGAAGAGCCTAGAGTCCTCAAAATCTCCTAAGCTGATTTAACAGTAAATTTTTCAGATGTTGTAGGCATCTAGAAAGGAATATCAGAACTCTCATCTGCTGAACTCACTTCTATAGATCTGTTAATGTGATCCACAATATCAGTAGGGAATATATCCCTCAACCTAGTCTCATCCCATCTGACATCCACCATTAACTGATCCACATCATTTTTCATCACCTCATTAGAATAAGATACGAGAAAGTGAAAGTATAAAGCTCCAAACTGGGTCCAATTATCAGAATGATACCTAGGTCCAATACTTTGTTTTGTTTGTTTATTATTTGATAATCAAAATTTATTAAATTTGACTTTTCATATTTGTATAATAGAAAACAAGCTCAAAAAGAAAGTTTTCTCGTTTGCTCTTTATCAGATAGGACTCCATTTGTCAGGTTTGATACAAAATATTTAGCAAAAAAATTGTATAACTATAATTTGTGAAATCTATTAAAATTCTCAAATCATCTACCAGAAATTATGATAAACATGAAAATATAAAATTTATTAAATACTCTTAACAAAAGATTTGACTATACCTAAAACCTTAAAATAGAAATATTACACTAGACATAAATAAGCAAGAGACATTTATAAACTCGCAACCAACCATAACACTATTAACAAGCCATAATTTCAAATAAACTGGATTTAGATTTGTTGAGAACAGTAAACTTATAATCTGTGTATACCATGAACAACCTATTGAAGTACTCCATCAATTGAGGAAATACAAACTCCAAGTTACTCTCCTTCTAACTATAGGAACTCAAAATTTGTTACTATCTATCCTAATAAAAAAAACTAGTCTAGTAATTACTTGTCCTGATTTTATATCATTTGTGGCACCTCAAGCTCTCACCAGGTGCATGATATGTAACCAACAAAGTCTAATTTAGAAGTTTTCGAAGTGTTACAGTACCCTCAGTGGTGTGACACCCCTGTATACAAACCATATGTGCAACCTACTAAATTCAGTATTTTGGACTCAATAGAATCATCAAAAATTGAATCTGAGACCTCCTTGATCGGAACTCAATTAGTCGCCTTAAATCTAATTTAGGCCACTTAAAACAACAAAACACTAACAAAGCACTCAAAAATTAAGGCAAAATTATTTTTAGCACTAAAATCACCTCTCAAGATCAGTGGAATAATCAAAAAACCAATTCAAGCATTAGAACTCAAAACGTTGATCAAAGTCAAACTTTAATTCAATTTTCAACTTTGAACCTAGAATCCAGATAACAACTCCGAATCTGATTCAGAAAACTTTTCTAGGACAATTTTCTCATTTCAAAATTGATGAAATTGATAAAATTTTGTTTCGATACTCGAATATTTGAATGACTCAAAATTTCAAAATTAGTCAATTCAAACCTCAAAAATCTAATCTTTGGCAAAAATCTCAACTTTCACAAAATTCTCGAGAATCAACTTTTAAAATAAATCAAACATGAATCGAGGTTGCCACCAAAAGAGGCAAAATGGTCATTTTTATCAAAAAAATAAAAAAAAATGACCTTCAGGGTCATTACAATTACTAAAAGTAGAGTTGGCAAAAAGTGCCTAATTATTTTCTTGATTATTTAAATTGATAACTAATTTAGAATAAATATATTTAGCTTACCTAATTATTAAAATGGTATGGAAGGAGCATATAATTAGTTAGTACTCTATCTCATTTGAGTTGTCAGAGAAATAATTGTCAATTTAGATAATCAAGAGAAAATTAATTATTCTTTTTTCAATTTTGCTTTTAGCATTAATTATTCTAAAATTAAGAGACACATATATAGATAAAAGTTTAATTATTTATAAGGGATATATTAGCCAAGCAACACTTCTAATTATTTATTTTTGCTAAGGTTCTGTCAGACCTTGTCATGAAACTATAATGGGACAGAGGGAGTAATCCTTTTATTTTTTCTTCTAATTAATTTTTTCTTAAGAGTTGTGTCAAACCTTATCATGACAACTAAAATGGGATATAGGAGTAATTCTTTTGTTTATTTTCAACTATTTAATTGCTTTCTTTCCTTCACATTTACCATTCTACACTTTTCTTCAATGCAAGTAAGCACATCTCTCTCTTTATCTCTTTCAATTTACATGATCTTTTCTTTTTTCTTCTTCAACACAAGTTGGTTTATCACATCTCTCTCTTTCTCTTTTTTGGTTTCTCTATTAGTTTTTCTCGTTAAAAATAATGGCAATCATATACATTCAAGAGAGATCAATCAATTTAAGATTAATTGATCAGTTAAATATTTTTTAGTAGAAAATTATATAGTGCATATAGATCCAAGATCATTTCTTGGTTCAAAACTAGTTCATGGATCACTCTTTGCTTGAAAATTATAAAGTGTATATAGTTTAAATACTATATTCTCTCTGTCTCGTATTAGTTGTTAGGTATACTAAAAATAGTTATCCTAAAATAATTGTCAATTTAGATAATCAAGAGAGAATTAATTTTTTTTCTAATTTTCTCATAGCATTAATTATTTTAGAATTAAGAGGTGCATATATAGATAAAAGTTTAAGTATTTATAAGGGATATATTAGTCAACAAAACTTTTAATTAATTGTTTCTTAAGAATTGTCTCAAACCTTATCATGACAACTAAAATGGGACAGGGGGTATAATTCTTTTGTTTTTTTCAACTATTTAATTCCTTTCTTTCCTTCACATTCCGCTTTCCTTTTTTTTTCTTCTTCAATGCAAGTAAGCACATCTCTCTCTTTCTCTCTTTCAATTTACATGATCTTTCCTTATTTTTCTTCAACACAAGTTAGTTCATCACATCTCTCTCTTTCTCTTTTTTGGTTTCTCTATTAGTTTGTCTTGTTAAAAATAATGGCAGTCACATAGATTCAAGAGAGATCAATCAATTTAAGATTGATTGATCAGTTAATTATTTTTTACTAAAAAATTATAGAATGCATATAGATCAAAGATTGTTTCTAGGTTCAAGGCTAATAGATGGATCACTCTTTGCTTGAAACTTATAAAGAGCATATAGTTTAAATACTATTTTTTATGTTCAAAAGTGGTTGATTAGTTCAACAATTCTAACATGAAAATCAGAAGGTTTGTATAGATCAAATATTGTCAATAAGATCTAGAAAGATTAATTAGTTGAATATTCTTCGATAAAAAATCATAAGTTTTATAGGTCAAATGGTATGAGCAGTTTAAAACAAATCAATCAATTTATCACGATCCAAAATTTGGGTGTGATAGTATTCACCTAACTCACCAAGATGAGTTAGCCTAAATCTGAATAGCCCAAAACAATAACAAAAGTGCAAGATAACACAATCTAATAGATAAGCACAAGGAATCCAAATGACAACTATCTCAGAATTGGTGTCACGTGTACAAGCCTCTACATAATAATATTTGAAAGATAATACAAGTTTCAATGTCTAGTCCTCAAATAGAATATAACAATACGAAGAATCCTCGAGGGTTTGTTGAGGAGACAAATAACTACCTCTCAAGGAATTCAGAAGCTTGATCTTGTAACTGAGAAGTCTAACAAGAGGGATCGGACTCACAACCTACAAAATGTAGCAAAGGTTGAGCATGAAACAATACGTTACTCAGCAAATGGAAATCAAACCTGAAGTAAAGCAATGAAGAACACAAGTACTCCTATCCACCCAATCACATTCTGCCGAACTACACGCCTACACTCAGAAAAATCCCAACACAACACAATATACATATACAAACATATTATAAAATAGTATCCCAAAATATTTAACTGGTTCCCAAAGTCAAGAAGTATAATAGTCCTTCAGTAATATAAGCAGTTTCAATTTTGTAATACAAGTCTGATAGTCTTTGTTTTCAAATATAACAAATACTAAAGTAATCCGATAGTTTGAGAGTAGGCTGGAACAGACTAGTCAACTACCTCTCAACTATCACAACATGGTCCAAAGCAAGGGCGAGAACATCAACTGTATCCGAGCTCACAACCTACACGCATGTGTAGAAACAAGGGTGAGTAGCAAAAACAAGAGACACTTGACAAGGAAATCTAAACACAAGTAAAGAATACTAAACAAAATACTCCTTATACACCAACCACATACCGCCGAATTATACAATAGATATCTTAAGATAGTCTCAGATACTCAACAGATACAGTCCAGGAATAATTATTTTAGAATCTAATCTCAATAACTGAATCAAGTCATAATCACAAGGTAGAATGATATGAAATGCAATGAAATGAAATAAATTTATGCAATGTCAAGTAATCATGATGCATGTCTATCCTACGATACACATCAACTGATATAATCAGTCTGGAACCCATGGGGACATATCTGTCCATATACCTACTCCGACTCGTGAAGCTCATCCTCTGTATAATCAATGTCACATGCCACGGCTCGTGTACCATGTCCCCTATTTTATATCAATGTTATAAGCCACGACTTATATGGTCCATCCCCTATTTTGTATCAATTCAGTGGAACTCAGTCAATAATGCACAACAAGACATTCATATGGTATAATAATGAGATGTGCATGCAAGAGCCCACATTACAATAATTATATGATCAATTCAAGTCAAGTATCATAACATACAAGGCATAATTATCGATTCATTCCAAGCTTATAGCCAATTCTTGAACCCACAAGTGATACACAACCACAATATCTCCTATGTTTTCCACGAATAAGCACAAATGATCCACAATTCACATTCATATATTGTAAGGGATTCTCAATATCAAGTCACAAGTCAATACATATCAATCTCTAATATTTACTTTCTCATCATAAGGAAAATTCACAATTAAATTCAATTCTCGTGATTTACCAAGGTTAGTTTAGTCGATCAACAATTACCAATCATTCCAAGTGAACAAACAAAGAAAATATATTGTTCAGGTAAGCTTAACAAGGTTCAAGGATTCACATGCCTCAATCAATAGCCAAATCAAGCAAATATTAAAGTTTTTCCTCTCAAATTCACATTCAAAACATCACAATCTAGTCAAATACAGATTCATAATCTCAATACGAAGCCAATGACACAAATCAAGCAATTCAAGTGAAAAAGACAAAATGGTCCAAAAATCTCATACCAAAAAAAGTTTCTGAAATCTGAAAATTATTACATAAAAATATTTCCCAAGTAATAAGGAATCCAATGGTGAAAATCATTTTGAAAATGGAGTTAAAATGAACTCACAATCATAATTTTTCAATCAAAATCAACGTCCAAGAAAAGTCCCAATTTCTCCAATTAAAATCCTCAATTTTGTGTTAAAATCACAAATTAATCAATGAAAATTGAATAATTAAGTTAAAAACATGTTACCCAGAGGCCTTGACTTGAAAATCCTTGAAAAATCTCTCTAAAATCGAGCTTGAAATATTAAAAATGATGAAAATTGGCGAAATCCATCACTTTAAAAATTTAAAACTATTTCAGACGAAAAGTACTTTGAGAACGCGAACAGAGATCCATGAACGTGGAGCTCAGGATGCTCACACCTCCGCGAACATAGATGGGTATCCACAAATGTGGAGCCCAAGGAAATGCGAAGAGTAATTTGAGTTGTACCAGATTTTAGCAAAATTAGCTATAAGATATACTCAGAACGGACCTCCGGGGTTCATTCGAAACTCGATATACACAAACCATTTATGTAAATCTATCAAAAATGAAATTTAGAACTTAATGAAATTATCAAAATTTGATTCTGAGGTCAAGGAGACTCGAAACCCGATAAAGCTCATTAAAACTAGTCAAAAACTCAATTATCCAAAATGATCTCAGAAAATCTAAAAATTACAACGAGTCCATTTTTAGCGTTAATTTTACTATCCGGAACCACTCGAATTATTGAAATTTCAATTATAGCTTCTGAACTTCAAATGTTGACCAAAGTAAAACGATGATCCGGATGCAACCAAAAATGCAACTTTGGATCCAAAATATCCGTTTTTAACCCCAAATTCAGTTCTGTCAATTTTTCTAGACCAGATTCTGCATTCTGGAGCTAATGGAATCGACAGAATTGTATTTTGACACTCGAAACTCAAGATGGCTTCAAAACTCAAAATTTCAAACTTTAAGCCTTTAAAAACTCTTTAGTAAAATTTCAACTTTTCACAAGGTTTTCGAAATCTGAATTTTTACCTCATCCAAAAATGATTTGAAGAAAATTTAGTAAGGAAAAAATAATAATTTAATTGAAAATACAAAAAATGACCTTCAGGTTCATTACAATTCTAGTCGGTCATATATAACAAGCAAAAATGTATACATCTTCTTTTGTTTTTTTAGGTTGATCAATCAACTCAATTGAGTTTTACAAATCCTTTATTAGCAAAATCATCAATGAAGTCAATATTACAAGTGCAAAACACAAGTAATATTAAGGAAAAAGAAGCAATCAAGGAGGAGGCATAAGCATTGATTAGTAAAAATGTAAGGTCAATGAGTACAGATGAAGTTAGTACACCAGCAACAGAAAATCTAGCTTTGCAATGTGTCCTTGAACTTTTAAGATTTGTTGGAACTCAAGGCCATCTATTATAATTCTTTTTATAGATAAAACCCCTTGTACCCCCTTAATATATTGAGTTAAGAAAATAATACCTTTTTTATATTTTGAATGAAATAATAAATTCATCATGATCTAAAATCAATGGCTAAAATTAAATTAAAAATATTAAAAATGACCATCAATAGTATAATTTGTGATATGTTTTTTAGTAATTTTTAAAATTAACGGTATTTTATAGCTAAAATGCATAATTTTTATTTTTCCTTTTTCTTTTTTATTTTCAAAACTTGACTATTAGACTTCATAGTATATATTTTTTTAAGAACTCAAAAGTCTTTATATATCTCATTATTTATATCACTATTAGCATTAAAATTTTACTACAAATAATTTTTTCTAAAGCATATAAATCAAAGGTTATTTTGATATTTTAAAAATATAGGCTATAATTTAATTTGTTTTAGTCATTTATTTTAGATTAATGGGGGGTTTTGTCCCATTCAAAATACGAAGGACGCATTGTTTCTCAAATCTAAAATATTAAGGAGTGAAAGTGAGTTTCACCAACGCTTTTCTTATGTACACACTTCACCTTTAAAATTTTTATGGTGTAAAATTATACACTATAAAAAATAAATTAAAATTAGTTGTAAATTTTGTTGCTAAATAATTTTAACTAAATAACAAAATTTATAATTAATTTTTAATTTTTTTTATAGTGTATAATTATAAAGTATATACCATAAATTTTAGAGGCGGGGTGTGTACATAAGAAAAGAGTTGATGGAACTCACTTTCACTCCTTAATATTTTAAATTTGGGAAACAATATGTCCTTCATGTTTTGAATGGGACAAAACACCCCTTAATCTAAAATAAATGACTAAAACAAATTAAATTATTGCCTATATTTTTAAAGTATCAAAAGAACCTTCAATTTATATGCTTTACAAAAATTTAGTTGTTGTAATGAAATTTTAATACTAATAATGATATAAATAATGAGATATATCTAGACTTTTGAGCTCTTAAAAAATATATATATCATGAAGTCTAATAGCCAAGTTTTGAAAACCAAAAAGGAAAAATAAAAATGTATGAATTTTAGCTACAAAATGTGTTACTTAATTTTTAAAATTACTTTAAAAAAATATATATCACAAGTTATACTATTGAGGGTTATTTTTAATATTTTTAATTTAATTTTAACCATTTATTTAAGATCAAGATGAATTTATTATTTCATTCGAAATATAAAAAGGGTTTTATTTTCTTAACTCAATATATTAAGGGGGGTAAAAGGGCTTCATATGTACTCATTGACCTTACATTTTTACTAATCAATACTTCTACCTCCTCCTTCATTACTTCTTTTTCCTTGATATTACTTGTGTTTTGCACTTGTAACATTGGCTTCATTGATGAGTTTGCTAATAGGGGATTTGTAGAACTCAATTGAGTTGATTGATCGACCTAAAAAACAAACGAAGACGTATACATTTTTGCTTGTTATATATAACCGACTAGAACATAAAATAATATTTTACTTATATATACACATTTTTATGATTTTTTTAACTTTTGACCTCAACAACAATCTCTATATACTTTATGGTATTGCGGCAAGAGATGTCCAATTGATTAATTTGCTTTAAACTGCTTACACCATTTGACCCATAAACCTTATGATTTTTAGCAAATAATATTCAACTAATTAATCATTCTAGATCTTATTGACAATATTTGATCTATACACACCTTCTGATTTTCACGTTAGAATTGTTCAACTAATCAACCACTCTTGAAAATAAAAATAGTATTTAAACTATATGCACTTATAATTTTCAAGCAAAGAGTGGTCCATCTATTAGCCTTGAATCTAGAAACGATGTTTGATCTATACGCATTCTATAATTTTTTAAGTAAAAAATATTCAACTGATCAATCAATCTTAAATTGGTTGATCTCTCTTGAATCTACGTGACTGCCAATATTTTTAACGAGACAAACTAATAGAGAAATCAAAAAAGAGAAAGAGAGAGATGTGATGAACTAACTTGTGTTGAATAAAAAAAAGGAAAGATCATGTAAATTAAAAGAAAGAAAGAAAGAAAGAAAGAGAGAGATGTGCGTACATGCATTGAAGAAAAACTAAAGAAAAGCGATAAATGTGAAGGAAAGAAAGGAATTAAATAGTTGAAAAACAAAAGAATCACTCCCTCTGTAACATTTTAGTTACCGTGATAAGGTTGAGACAACCCTTAAAAAAATTAATTAGAAGTGTTGTTGACTAATGTATCCCTTATAAATGATTAAACTTTTATTTATATATATGACTCTTAATTCTAAAATAATTAATGCTATGAGAAAATTAGAAGAAAAAATAATTTTCTCTTGATTATCTAAATTGACAACTATTTTTAGTATACCTGAAAACTAAAATGGAACGGAGAGAGTGTACAGTATTTAAACTATATGCACTTTATAATTTTCAAGCAAAGAGTGATCCATCAATTAGTCTTGAACCAAGAAATAATCTTTGATCTATATGCACTCTATAATTTTCTAGTAAAAAATATTTAACTGATCAATCAATCTTAAACTGATTTATCTCTCTTGAATCTATGTGACTGTCATTATTTTTAACGAGAAAAACTAATAGAGAAACTAAAAAAGAGAATGAGAGAGATGTGATGAACTAACTTGTGTTAAAGAAAAAACAGTAAAGATCATTCAAACTGAAAGAGAGAAAGAGAGAGATATGCTTACTTGCATTGAAGGAAAAAATAAAGAAAAATAGTGTAGAAAGATAAATATGATGAAAAGAAAGGGATTAAAAGAATGTCCAATATGTGGCAATAAGGCCCAGTCTTCTACTACAACACCGCTAGGCAAAGGAAATCAGAGATGTGTTGCACTAGGGACAGGTGGTGGAATAAATCATTTGTATGCGATGGGGAGCCGATAAGACCAAGAGGTTGCACTAGATGTTGTGACAGGTATGCTTCGAGTTTTTACTTTTAATTTTTATGTGTTGCTTAATCTAGGTGAAACTCTATCATTTGTGATCTCATATGTGGCTAGTAGATTTGGAATTCTTCTTGAGTGTTTGATTGAGCCCTTTGTTGTTTCTAATCCGATTGGTAAGTCTATTCTGGCTTAAAAGGTTTATAAAAACTGTGTAGTATGAATCTATCATAGAGATATCCTTGCTGATTTGATAGAGTTGGAGACAGTTGATTTTGATGTGATTCTTGGCATGGATTGACTTTATGTCTGTTATGCCTCTGTTGATTGTAGGACCCAGATAGTCAAATTCTAATTTTTGAATGAACCGATCTTATAGTGGGAGGGTAATTATGTTGCACTTAAGGGTAAATTTATTTCCTACCTTAAGGCCAGAAAGTTAATCTCTATAGGATGTATCTATCACCTCGTGCGAGTTAAGTCTGATGATGTTGAGCTTTCTCTCCTGAGTCCGTCCTGATTGTGAGTGAGTTTTCTGAAGTGTTTCCTGAGGATCTGCCTGGAGTTCCTGAGGATCTGCCTGGAGTTCCTGAGGATCTGCCTGAAGTGTTTCCCGATATGGTCATTTCAAGTTTTGGTAATGTCCTTTGGATTGACAAATATGCCCATAACCCTCATGGACTTAATGAACAAAGTATTCAAACAGTATCTCTATATGTTCATGATTGTATGCATTGATGATATTTTGGTGTATTTCAAAGATGAGGAGGAGCATATTAATCACCTTAGGATTGCTCTACAGACACTCAATGATAATGAGATATATGCAAAAATTTTGAAGTGTAAATTTTGGCTTAAGTACGCCACATTCCCAGGCCATATAGTTTCGGGCGATGGCATATGAGTGAACACTCAAAAGATTGAGGCAGTTAAGAATTGGCTTAGACCAATCTCTCTGCCTGACATAAGGAGCTACTTGGGTTTGTGTAACGACCCGAAAATTTTCAAAACCTCTTATGGTTGGTCTTGTATGGTTTTATAACAGTCGTGGTTGAAATTTGGTGGCCACGGGTGGAGTTTAAGTG